>CACRXK020012052.1:0-15567 GCA_902702795.2 Paramuricea clavata
GGCGTTCACACTGACCTGAAAATAACGACATACGTGCTATGATGCAGTATACAAGAATCAAGTCGTAAACCGCAAGCAAATTGTGTGGATTTTTTAAAAAAATAAAAGACCTTTTCGGGAGACCTATGGTGCAAATCTATAACTAGGAGTTACTATCGCAAGGAAAGTGCTGCCTTTTTGCCACATGATCTGAATGCAAAAGTTTGTATTTCTAAATAATTCTCTAAAGGGAAGTTTACTTTTGACCCAATGGCATCATTTCCACGTTTCATCTTTGGTAGAATGGCAGGCCTGCACATGAAGGTTATATCCCCTATGTTTCCTGCTTGTTTCTCGTTCATCATTTAATAAGCAGTGGATATTAAGGTCTACTAATCTATTAGCTGGCAACATACACTACTTTCAGTAATAACTCCAGACTAATGCCAGACAAATTTACACCGTGTACCGCCAGACGATTTTACTTGTCAGTGGTAGAATACTGTCAGTAAATAGTTTAACAAACACATCTGTCAATGTCTTTTATTAAACCATTAGCTGGTAATGCACCTTACTTTAGTATTTACTGTCTATCTACTTTAGTATTTACTGTATAGACAATTGCACTGCCAGCAAAGTACTGCCTGTATTAAAATGGGTTAATTTCGCGTCACGCCCCAATTCAAAATTTTACATTTTTACGATTTTTATTGTTTCTAATTATAAATATCTCAGCGAGCATCCCCCCCCCCCCTCCTTAAAACGAAAAGCACCATTGTAATCCTGCGGGGGCGTCAAATGCCGTCAAAACATTACACAAACCAAAACAATAATATATTTACTCACCGCTTGGCCAAACATTCTGTATTTCATATCGAGAAAAAAATTTGAATATCTTCTAAACTCTTCACAATTTGTTCAGAGTCAATGTGAATAAAATACGTCTTGTATTCAAGCGCTTTCATGTACAAAGTTTCGTTTGAATACGGCACAGAGTAGAAATATTTATTTTGAATTTTTTTAAATATCGGGTTTTCACTCGCACGCACGCGCCACGTTGATGCTTGACCATATTTTATAGCCCGATCGATAGTGTGAAATAGTGTAGAAATAATGTTTTGGATTCTGGTTCCAATAATACTATTACGAAAAAGATATGTCCAAACGGGCCGAAGTTTATATGTTCGGCGAAATGTATGGCTAGTTTACATTTACATTGTTCCTTATATTATGAATTAGTATAAATTTCCAGGTGACTATTGATTTTTCTGCATTCTGATTGGTCAAGATTCACTGTCTCTGAAGTGATAGTCACTGATCAGTGACTATAGCTTTTTTTTCAAAATGGCTGCTCGTTTTGCCGTAGTAACAGAAGAGGAAATTGCCAAAATTAAAAAAGATAGCATTCCGAAAAAACCCAAACAAGCTACAAAATATGGTTTAAAAATATTTCAAGGTAAAATATTAAACTTTACGTGCTTTTATTTGGAAAAAAACTGGCTTAGTCGCAACGCGACACAGAGCCGTGTCTGAGATTTAAATTTTGTAAACAAACTATTTATAGCGAAAATAAATTTATTTGAAGTGAATTTTTATAAAGTTGTGTGGATTATTGTTTGTAAATACCTGGAAATTTATACTAAAACAATTAGTCGCCTCAGGCTCGGTGATTACAAGCCAATATTCACTTCGCCTTCGGCTCAGTGAATATAGGCTTGTAATCACCTCGCCTTCGGCGACTAATTGTTAAATATGATACCATACCTTACTTATATTAAAATTCGCGTCGAACTAATGTTATTGTATTATAAAGCAAATGAGAACCATACAATAAATGTTTTAGTCTTGTTGGTATTTTGAACGCACCGCATTATCTTTACTGTAGCGCACAAAGCTCTTCTCACGGATTATATTTCGCGCAGTGCTAAAATTTGCGCACCCAGCGCTACACGAATTCTAGTACTGCGCGAATTTTAATACATGTACGTAAGATATATTGTCGACATTTGGCTAAAACTATCGTAAGGAATTAGGAGATTTTGTTCAATTAAAACTACGTTGTGTAGTCAAATTGTCAACCTTAACTTGTCCTTGTTCATATTCCACTATATTATATAAATTCGCTGGGTCCAAATTTTGGGGTTTTCGAGTCGTTTAATACAAAAAGAAAAACATTAATTCAACACGTAAGAAAGTCCAGAGTGCGACACAAAAATGAACACAAGTACACAACGGATGTTTATGAGTCTACAACGTATATTTATAGTTGTTTATTAAAGTCAAACTGTCAAACCTTTAACTTGTCCTTGTTAATTGTATTCCACTATATTCTATGTTAGGATAGGGAGATAGGGACTCAGGAGGTCTGAAACTGGTAATTGTGCGCGTGCGTACAAGTGTATGCGCTAATAAAGAAAGATGTACCACAAGCATGGCATGAGCCGGCTACTACGTACATGGATACGAGCTTGTTACAATGAAAAGTAAATCAAGCAGTCGAGGAATCGATGGCATTTGAACCGATGGCATTTTGGCTTAATCATTGCACCTTGAGCCTGCGATGCGCTAACGCAAACTCCATTTCTCGACGAAAAAAAAACCAGAAAAGGGGGATTTAAGACACTTGACCTTTCAGGTCAGTGTAATAATTAAACAAAGTTCAAAGGTTCACATAACAAAGGTCAAGGTCCTCTTACACTAGGTACTTCTCAGATACAGGTAAATGTCGTGTATCAGCCCCTTAGTGTACAGGTAAATGTCAGGTATCAGCCCCTTAGTGTAAACACGGCTTTTAAAAAACATTGATAGTTTGACTCATTTTAAGTAGAATTCAAACGTATGTTATTAGATGAATTCTTAACTGAAAGGGGTTCTTAACAGATTTATAGAATATTTTAGAACTATATGTTATACCTTAAGTCAAAACTCAAAATTAGTTTTTAGATATTTAGATATAGAATTTCATATTTGTAATTAGATCGTGAAAAGCCCAATTGGGAGTATCTAATATTATATAATAATAATAATATACATAAAGATATTACTCGACTGTGATTGGTTGATTTCAACGCAGTTAATCCAAAACAGCAGTGCAATTTTTTGTAATCACAGTACATTTTCCTGTAATAACAGTGCAATTTTTTTGTAATCACTGTGCAATTTTCTGTAATCACAGTGCAAAAATCTGTAACAAACTGATCTGATTGGTGGAAAAACATTGTGATGATTAAATCAACCAATCAGTTTAAAGCAATTTAGTTTATTATTATTATTATTAAAACTTTATTTACACACGGTATTCTCATCAGGATTTAACATGCAACAAACTAAATTAGATAAATTACAAAAGTAGAACCACGCTAAAGTAAATAGAAAATATAATACCTGCTTTTCATGAGGGCCGTGTACTAAGCTAATATAACAATATATACAAGGAAAGTTAAAATAATTTGGCACAACCCGATCGGAAATTTATCAAGTTATTTGCTTGCCGTAGCCCAATCGGAAGACTGTTCCACAGCACCGCACCACTATAGCTAAAGCTATTCTTGAGGTAGTTTGTGCGGGGCTTGGGAACAGCTAGTTTGTTCTCAGTGTTTCTCAGCGAATAAGGATTAACACTGTCACGGTTTACAAACATGGAATGCATGTAATCAGGAGCAAGACCATTTAATGATTTATAGACCATGACAGCTTTTTGAAACTGGCGCTGGGATGCTAATTTTTTCCAGCCAAGTTTCTCAATTAAACCATCAGCATTAGTGTCATAACTGGAGAATGTTAGTACTCTCGCTGCACGATTTTGTAGTTTTTGAAGTTTTTCAGCTGGGGTTTTGTTGCAATTGTCCCAAATTGTGCAACAGTAATTGAAATATGGCTGAACCAAGGAATTAAAAATTAATTGCAATGTTGCGACTGGGACAAATGATCGAACACGTTTTAAAGCGCCAATACCAGAAGCAATCTTTTTTGTTAATTCATTAATTTGTATATTCCAATATAGATTCTCATCAAGGTACACTCCCAGAGACTTTGCTTGTAAAACCTTGTCAATAGGAACCCCGTCTATTTCTAAACATGGAACTGATCGAAATGTGGCTATTCTTTGTCGTGAGCCAATTAGCATAAATTCAGTTTTGGATTGATTTAGAGTAAGCTTATTGGCGATAAGCCATTTGTTCACATTTGCAAGGTCATGATTAAGGTGATAATTTATGTCGTCAATATTGCTACTTGCAAATGTTAAATTAGTATCATCCGCGTACATTCGTGCTTGGGAGTGCTCAAGGCAATTTGGTAAGTCATTTATATACAGTAAAAATAACAATGGTCCTAAAATAGTCCCCTGTGGAATACCACAGAGTAACGTACGATTATTAGAAAGGTGACCATTAACATAGCATTTTTGACTGCGGTCACTTAGATAAGACTTAAACCAATTAGCCACAGCACCCCCAAGACCATACGCATTCAGTTTTGATAGTAAAATTCCATCATGGTTAACTGTGTCAAACGCTTTCTTAAGATCTAGGAAAACTACAGCATTAACTCGGCCTTGGTCAATGTTGTATGCCCAGTTATTGGTGGACTCAAGAAGCGCGGTGACAGTTGAATGTAGACTTCGAAACCCTGACTGGCTATTACATAGTAAATTGTTGTCAGTAAGAAAGGCATAGATTTGATCATAAATAATTCGCTCGAAAACCTTCGCTACAACAGGGATTACCGAAATTGGGCGATAATTATTCAAGTCCCTACGCTCACCGTGTTTAAATAATGGAATGACTTTTGAGCATTTCCATTCATCAGGAAAGATACCGGTATTAATAGAGCAATTGAAAATTACGGTAAGGGATTCCGACAGTAGGTCAGGATCGACAGTAGCGCAGACGCTTAGCAGATATTTTATCTAGGCCAGTTGCTTTAGATTTACAGAGTTTGTCCAAAAGTGAACAAACCATTGATGAAGTTGTCGACTTCAACTCAAAAGTATTACCACTAATATGGCAATTGAGATATTCTAAATATGAGCAGTTATTTTCATCACAAGGTATCTTCTCCATAAGCTTAGGTCCAATGCTAGCAAAATGAGTGTTAAACGTCTCCGATAACCCCGGGGGGTCACTAACTGAAGAACCATTTAGTTTAATCTCTTTTACATGTGAATTATTTTGTTTTCTTGAGGTTAATTCATTAATAATACCACAAGTTTTTTTCACATTACTCTCGTTTTCATGAAAAGCATTCATATAATGGGCTTTCTTCGCAAATTTAATTTCATTGTTCACAGAGTTGCGAGCTTTCTTAAAAGCAGCCCAGTCATAAATATCTTTAGATCGAATAGCCTTGATTTTTAAAATATCTCTTTCATGCATATGTCTTTTTAACTCAGGCGTGATCCAGGGCGACTTAGAAAGTCTTACCCGCCTTGTCCGTAAAGGAGCATGCATTTCCACTACGTTATTAAAGGTCGTTTTCCACACACGCCACATATCATTCGGATTATTATACGCCCTTATGACGTACCAATTCTGTGAAAAAATATCACTTCGAAAACTTTCAGAGTTAAAATTTTTAAATTTTCGATAATTTACTGTAGAATGGCCTTTATTGTGTAGACCGGTTGAAAGCTTACGGAATGCATAAATTAAGCTGTGATCACTAATACCGACATGAGAAACACCGGAGCAAACAATTTTATCTGGTGTATTGGTGAATATATGATCAATCATAGTTGAGGAAGTTTCAGTAATTCGAGTCGGTTCACTTATCAATTGATGTAAACCATAGAGCTCAGTGATGCCTATTAATGATCTCGAATTACTCTCTAAATCAGGCGACCCGAGATCACAATTTAGGTCACCCAATAAATAGTACTCGACATTTTCAGCATCAAGCATGTCAATAAATGTCTCAAAATAATTAAATTTATCAACATTCGAATTTGGTGGCCTGTACCATGTCGCAACGAGAAATGGCTTAGAATTTGGTTTTTGAATTTGAATACATAGATTTTCTAAATTATCAATAGACATGTCTTTACGCTGTATGAAATTTACGCTGGAGCGTACATAAAAACAAACACCTCCATACGTTTTTCCATCTGCACTTCTAAATGCCCTGTCACGACGTATGATTTCGTATCCAGGTATATATACATCGTTATCGCTTATTGTAGAATTAAGCCATGTCTCATTTATTGTTAGGACATCGATCGGGCTAGCAGCAAGCAAAACTCGCAGCTCATCAATATGATTTACTAGGCTTCTCACATTAAGTGCCGCGAGCTTAAACCCGCGCGAGTTAGGAATAACGGACTGAGTAGGATAAAGTCAATCTGAAATAGTTTTTAAAGAAGTAACGGTCACAGATTGCTCAAAGCAAAATAAACATGGCGCCGCGCTACATAAAGTAAAAGTTGCCTTCGCGTGGAAAATATGGCTTTTATTTTTATTTTTAAATGGAAAAGCATTTACCTTAATTTAAACAAGACTAACAAAAATTACATAGTTGAGTGGAATTTTCAAGCTGATAGCGTTGTATAATGTGATGTAACAAAGCCAGGAAAACTTTGCCAGTGGAATGTTCGCTATAAACGCGTAAGGTCAATTAAAAAATTATTAGTAGTTTCTCGTCCCCGCCCGCATCATTTTCCATGCCGCATGGATTTTTCTTTTTTTATGTTTTATTATTTTATATTCGAGCCTCCTAAAGAATTTCCACTTAGTATATTTCGGCCATTTTGCTCCTTTCGGCATATTTCGGTTGCCGTTCGGAAATTTTCGGAAATCACTCTTGTTTTTGTCCTCAGAAATTATCTTTAAAGTTTATTAAGTTCGCATATTATGAAGTTTTAATATTTCCTGCTGCCCCCCTCGTTGCCTCTTTGAAAGGTTTTGGATTGGAGGCGCAACACAACATCGCTGTCAATCTAATCCTGGATCTTGGCAAATAGAGCCACACGTTTGGTAGAGATCCCAACAATCACATACAGGTCTTCACATAGTGACTGGGCATTCTCCAAGGCTGAGCAATGTTTGGTGGCATCTTAGTTTTTGGCAATGTGCTAGGCAGCGAATAAAAATGACTGATTCATTCATTTCACTTTTGACTTTCTTCGCCAGAAATTTCATTGCCATTGGGCCATCAAATGTCATTCCACCTAACCTGCGCGCATCCATGCAGTTGACACCTTATCAAGATATCCTTGATGTATTCAAACAGAGCATCAGTGAACGCCCTCGCTGCATTCATAAATGCATGGGCGTACCGGAAGGAAAAAATTAGGGGGGCGGAAAGAAAATTGCCCGACTTTTCGGAAAAATTATTTTGGCGACCCCCCCCCCCACCCCGTCGCCCAAAAAATTTCGGTCAGTGTACCAATTAAGGGGTCAAAAAAATTTTCCGGACATACCAAAATTTTTCGGAGCATCACATAAATTTTCAAAAAAACACTACATTCGCCACAAAATTGACTAAATTTTCGAAAAAATTCACAGAATTTGTCCGATTTATTTTTATAACAAACCAAAATTGCCCGACTATTAATCGAATATTGCCCGACTGCCCAAAAAACTGGGGGGCTACCGCCCCCCCCCGCCCCCCACGCCTATGCATAAATGCTAAATTCATAAACACTTTATAATCGTCGGTATAGTACCGTGATTGTAAGGACATGTGTTCCGACTTCGAGATGTCTGTGGCCTCATCTACTATTATTCCATAGGATTTGACGCTCTGGAGCTCTACGTTAAGTTTTTCCTTGCCACATGCACAACATTTCCTGTTGCTCTTCGAGCAAGCTGTGAGACATAAATCTGTTCTCAATTATTAATAGTTTTAGCCCAGGGATACACTGACCCTTGTATTTATTAAACTGGTAGACATTTCCTTCTTCATCTACCTCACGTCGAAGGGCCAAACCTTGACGAAGTAGTGTCTTAAGTGTTCCAAAATGGGTTTCTAGGTTCTCTCGCCGTATGTACTCTTCCTACATTCTTCATCACTTAGAAGCTCAGGTATCTTTTCCTTTTCTTCCAGGATTTTTTATTCTTCTTACATTGCCGATGATAATCAGATAACTGGTGCGTGTAAAGGCGTTCTATAATGTAGACCTTTGTTCTACGATGAGAATCCATCTGATGTTCCGTCTTTGTATTAAAATAAAATTTGCTCTGGAATCTTCAGTTCCCGTCAGTGGATTTGACGAACAACCACTCCGCATTGAAATAAAGCCTGATTGCCGGTTAGCTTCAAAAGATTACATCATTATATAAACCTGACAAGTTACGATAAATTTAGGGGTTTACGTAAGTAATCTGTTAGTATTAAACGACTTAAATTTATTCGTTTTAAATCTTTTGCGCACATGTTGCACCCATCGTCTGCACCTGCAGTGCACCCAAAAAGTTATGAATACAAAAGGCATGGGGTGCACTTGCACCCGCTGCACCCGTGGTTACGGCATCCCTGATGCCATATAGTACTATTTTGTCAAAAGTATAGAAATACATATACTTAAAAAAAGGTATTGTACAAGTTATGACGGACAAGTTTTGAAAAGCAATCTCAGCTTGAGCACCTCAAAATCACTTTTTACAACAGATGTGTTATCAAGTTTACAGTCTAGGTACATACTTGTCATTGCAGATAATGCAAACACGAAAGCGAGGCAAATGCTACAAACATGAAAGCAAGGAAGATGTTACATCCAAAAATTTCGAAAGAACATAGCACCCAGTGTGACTTCACGATGCATGAGGAAGCGTTCTCCTGCGTCGAACGCGATTATCCCAATTGCTACCTTGTCTAATGTCTAATGTCTAATACTAAGAATAAATGAAAAATCTAAAACAGGTGATATTCATTTTAGGACAGAGAACCATATTTTATGAGTTTTTTTCTGGAGATTTGGACTAGTAAATATTATTTTCAAAAGACAATTTTCTTTAACAAGTTCTCCGGTTTCGTATTAAAAAGATCACTTATTTGATGTGAACAAAAAAATTTACTTTTAATTTACCAATCTAAGTTACTCATGGTAATAGTGGCAAAATTGTCAATTTCAATTTTTTTTATTTTCAATTGTTAATTTCATAGCGAAATTGTCAGGGTCAGGTTCATAAATTGTGCAGCTTTAGAAAGTGTCATCCAATTGGTCAGATTACAGCTTTTCTACCTGACCATGGCCATCTAAAAAATAAAACCCCCCTGAATTTTGAGCAGAACGAAAAGTTTGGATGCGGTTCATACGTTCACAAAACGATTTACGGATGATTCCATTTCAAATGCGTAATGTATATTGGTTCCCTATATCGGGAGTCCAAAAAAGTAATAATTAAACCGAGTGAAGCTATTACACTTAAATAAATTTTATTAGATAGAGAAAAGGTGAACTTAGATTTTGGAATATTACAGTTGCATAGTTATAAAAAATAGGTACGCGCTGCGTACATGTGGGTAGCCTGCATTAATTGTTGTTAAAGCTGGAGTAATACGCGCAACAAAATCGCTGCAACAAAATTACTGCAACAAAATTTGATTTCAACGCATTTTAAGTAGAACTGTTGACAAAACATTTCAATTAACATGCGCAGAAATCAGATTTTGTTGCAAGTTGCAGCAATTTTGATGCCCATATTAGTATATTACTCCACCTTATTTGCTATTGTCAAATTCCGAATTTACTGAAAGAAAGTATTAAGTAAATTGACACAGTTCAAATATTATACACACATTTAAACACATACTGAACATCAGATATGACAAATATACGTAAGCGACTGTTACGTGCATTTTTCAATAAGTATAAACAGATATAACAAGTTACAAAGTATTTTAATGTGTCAAAAATAATTTGCACACTGAACAGACAGAACAGTACAAGGTCTTTAATATGTATACGAAACCAAATACTTCATACGCCGAAATACAGACAGTACGAAAAACACTTAAGACGAGAACAGTTCTTGTTCAAGGACAGCATACATCAAAGACAAAGGATCAGGTTTACAGGCTGCGTATATACAATTTTCGTGAAGTTTGAGTTTCAAGAATAGTCCATGTAAAGATCTAAGCACGATGTTTTCCGGCGGAATTGAAAAAGATCAACATATTCTTTATTGAGTGATGATTGAATTAATTAAACAACGACATAATCGATCCCATATATATTGGTAATGACATTCAACTTGCTTTCAATATTCGACAAATATATCCCAAAGACTTCGTGCGCTAATATTCCACTGCCTAATCCTTGTGTAAACCGTGCTTGGCTTTCTATTTGCCTTAATTTACACATTCGACTAACCCGATTCGAATGACACTGGCCTTACAAACATTATGTAAGCAACGACATACTCGATTCTATATACCTATATGTTCGTCATTCGTCAACATTCCTTCGATATAGACTAACGTAAATATGTCCAATCGTCGCACGCTATATCATTAATTACTATATTTTTCTAATACGTATAAAATATTTGATCAAACTGATATGTCGTGTTTAAATATGACATGTTATATGTAAACAACGAGTTTGAGTGTTTCATCAGGGGTCCAAACACGAGAAAACTGTATGAAACACGAGCGCGAAGCGCGAGTGTTTTATTGTTTTCGAGTGTTTGGTCCCCTGATGAAACACGAGAAACGAGTTGTTTACACAACATCTCAAACGAAAACATTTCATTGGCTTATATATATTATTATAGTATATTGTTGTGTTTTGACTTGAATTTGTAATTAGGATCTCAGTTATTAGATGAAAACCGTCAGTTTTTCATCTAACAACAGTGATGGTATATGATTTTTAGCGTGTTTCCTTGCGGTATCCAACCTCAATCATGTGACGAATTAGGGTGAGTTCATTCGCTAATTTGCTCATGAATTATTAATGAGTTTGAGATTACACGATATAAAACAGACCCCGTGCGCTAATATTAACCCCAATGACCCTTGTACAAGCAGTGATTATAAAAACAACGACATATTCGATTCTATATGCGTTGGAAATGACTATCGACCTGACAAAACATATTACAATAAAGACTTTACTAAGAATTTATACACATCTCTGTACAGTATGAGCGTTAGTGAACTTAGCCTGTGGTCTATAGACGGTTCGTATTTCAAGGATAAAAGGAACCGCGCAGCAGGACACCGCGGACACGAAGGCCACAGAGCCACAGAGAAACGGAAGATCGCGCTTCAGTCTCTCACATAGTGGTTAGCTGCGCATGCGCGGCTACCCACAAAAATTGACCGAGATATTAAGGTTCACATTCGGTAGCATATTTCTGGATGTGTGAAATACAGTGGAACCTCCATTAAGCGGCCACCGTCGGGAAATGGCTAAGTGGGCGCTTATAATAGAGGTGGGCGCTTATAATAGAGGTGGCCGCTTAACAGAGGGACGCCGGAAATAAGCCATGGGCGTGGTCAAATGTTTTTTAATCAATTTAAAATTATTAATAACAGTAAAAAGTAGACTTTCACTTCATAAAACCAATACATATTAGCAAAACAATAGTTAAAAAAACAAAAAAGGAACAAAATTGGCTCCCAAAGATTCTAAGACGAGCGACCAATTCCGGGAAAGCAGTGATCAATGTCAAGTGTGTAAATGTAGGTGGTGGCTATGGTTTAGACGTTCATTGCGAATACCAATCCACGTTTACTGCGATGAAAAATATGTTGCTGTCACGTGACCAAATTTGCATTTTTTCGGACAACTTTCACACTCCGCGATATAAACAAGCGAAAATATCGCAAAATAAGGACGATTTGAAAGGGATTTTTTTGTATTTGTGGGTATATTTTAACTCCTGTAAGTGTAATATATTGCCAAGAGAAAAAATTCCCGGTTGTGTGGGTACGAAAATAATGGGATATATTTCGCTCGACGGCCTCGATCATACTATAAGCGATTCACAAATTATGGTGAAGGGATGTTTTGGGGGAACATGCAAAGCGATTCGAGGTATCCAGCACGCTTAAAAAAGGACAATTGGACTTCAGTGTCTTTCCACAGTTTCCCAAGTGAGAAAAAATCTAAGGAAAGAAGGCAAATTTGGATAAATGCATGTTATCGAGGCGACAAGTTCGTCTGGCGGAAAGACAGCTATATATGCGGTTTTCATTTTATTGGCGAAAATGGACCCACAGCGGATTATCCTGATCCGTTACCAGCTACAGCTGATTAAAGGGCCTATAGAACAGTTAAATCCTGGTGACGTCATTATGGCTAAGGTTTTATTAATGTGCAAGATATTTTTGCATTACAATATGTCCGTCTGATTGCTCCACCAATTATGAGCAAGGGCAAGGTCTCAGCAAAGGCAACAACTCTGACGAGACGAATAGCTAAATCACGTGTCCATGTTGAGCGAATGATCAGGAAGTTGAAATGCTTTCAACTAATCCACTCACTTTAAAACCATATGCAAGTTCTATCACTCGAGTGTGTGCTTGTCTTGTCAACTTGTAGTGGTACACATAATAAAAACAACCTCATACAAAAATGTCAGAGAGTTCTATTCTAATTTCTAGCGCCATACCTTCAGAAAATGTTCAACAAACAGGACGAGATAAAAACCACTGTTATTGCTTGAGACCTCTCGTTGAGGTCCCTGATATTAAGAAAAAATCATCTTTGAACTTCAGTAGCTATAAAAGAGATTTTGGAATTAATGAGTACATAAAATCAAAATCAGCAAAAATAGTTACTTTTAGAACTGTGTTTGAAAGCTTTTTAAAGTGTTTCCTTGGCAAAGCGTATTTTTTGCGCAAATGCTCAAAGAATCTATATAAAATTAAAAAAAACTTTGTAAAATAACTTTGTAACAAAACACATTTTGATACATGCCTACCAATTTTTTTAAAATTAATTTTAACTTAAAGTTGGGCATGAAATGTTTAAGATGTTTGTTTCAAACTTTTGGTTCTTACCATGGAGTGATGACAGCCAATAGCCAGTGGTAACTGAAACAATTTAACCAATATGTACCTTGTTGCAAAAAATGATGTAAGGAATAAAGAAAATAAATAAACAACCTTTCTTACATAGGCTTTACTTAACACTAAAGAAAATTACAAAATGGCTACCTATATATATTATCTAAAGTAAGGCCTGGTTCCTAAGGAAATACAAGGAAATACTTCATGTAAATATAATACAAATTCACTACATTCTCCCCTACCTAATTAAATATAGCAATCTATCAAATTAATTAGTTCATCTATGAAATAAAGTTAATAAGTGTCTATTAATATAGTTCAATGTAATTACCAGTCATTAAAATAATTAACTAAATTATAGAGCACTATAAGTTCATTGTCACTACAATTAATTACTAGTTCCACTAGTTCCAATGTATTACATACAGTAAACCAAACGATCTGGTGGTTTTCGCTCTCTCTGCGAGCGACGCAGCGGTTGTAACTGTTGTGATGGGGAGGGTCGTTGTAATATCTGAGAGTCGGATAATGGTTCCTCCGTACTCGCTTTGTTCACTTCAGGCAACGTGTTAACCGTTTGCTCGACATCGGCTGTGGCAGGTGTCGAATTCAAGATATCTTCATTGATGTCTGTTGTTACATGTAGTTGATGGTGGGATAATTCGTGCTGTATATCCGTCCTCCTGTCAACTTGGGGGCGAGATACTTCGAGGCTACAGTATCTTCTCTCCCATCTGGGAATCTTACATGCGCGTACTGAGAATTTGCATCAATCAGCTCTACCTCGTTTACTGATGGATCAAATTTAGATTTTCTAACTTGGCGCTTCAATAAGACTGGGCCTGGGGTGGTTAACCATGTAGGTACAAAAGTAGCACTTACTTTAACAGAATATTAATAATGTTATCATTTATTATCTGTCTTGGTTCCAATTTTCTTATGCATGTCTCATAAATGTTAATATTCATGACAGTTACGCTCCACAATTCTTTGGTTGCACTTTTTGGCAATGTGACAGGCTCATCTTTCGAAATATTCACATGTACTAAAATATAATAAACACAAAATAAACAACACTGTTGGTGCATTTGATTACACATAACTATATCTATGATGGTTGATTGACTTCCGACATGCCTGTGAAGGATTAATAATTTAGAAATATATTTACAATCATGTCAATGCTATGACTAGACGCGACTATAAAGACGAATAAACTTCAAAATATGCCCCCTTCCCTCCGTTCCAATGTTGTTTGTAGCATGTGAAAGCTCTGTAATGTATCGACCTTCGAAACCATGCGTATCTCGAGTACTGAAATACCGCAACATTGAAAAGGGGTGGGAGGGGAGGGGTCCGTATGCCTTTTTAGAGAACTGTTTCAACAATAAAGTTAATGATTGTAGTTTTGTTGAGAAGAGGGATAAAAAGCAAAAGCGCTTACCAGCAGCTTTATTGGGTGCAGAATCGTTATTTGTCAACTCATCCACCATAGCAGGAAACACTTGTCCATACCAAAAGCTTTCAACCTTCTTGCACAAAGAAGTCATGAATTCTTTATCATATAATATTGATGCCACAAAAATCTCTTTTTTTGTCCACACCACAAAGTCACAAAAGCTGAGCCCAGTGACAAACATTTGAACCTGTGCATGGTAATAGTAGGGCGCAGTCTTTTTTAGTACACGATCTCTTTTAAAAACAGTCCCACCAATCTCTGGGGTTAAGAAAGATTCTTTGGGAGGTTGATCTGTATTCTACCACAATATCTTGACAATCAACATGGTACTTGCACGTACGTGTATTGTCCACACTTGCACCTGTCATCGGCTTGTCCTTGCAAATTTGAAGTCCTTTAGAAAGAAGACTGAACTTATAATGCTTCTTACTCTCCACCCTGTAATAAGAATCTCTCGCTGAATCTTCATGAACTAAACCCCATTCTCTTGGATTCTGGGGGTATATGAATCGTTTGGGGAAGGTTTAAATGTGCATTTTGGAGAGGTGATATCTTTTACAAGATTTAAAACATTACATTTTACACCCTTTTCCAACTTAAGCTGTGCATTAAAAACTCTCTTTGCTTTTGAAGCAGTAATAATGCCACCTTTGTGGAGATACCATGCATTCCTTGGTTTTCCATTGTTGAACTGTGAACGTGCTAACATTTTCTATTTTTTCATCGTTGAATGAGATATTATTGTGCTAATTGCTAAAGCAACTAAAAAGTAGATATTATAATTTTTTCAATGCGGGTCTTTTCATGTGACAAATTAATAAATTTTTTGACATATTTTTCATGACAAATTTTGTTTGTTAATCTATACTCCTCCCGTCCCCCCCCCCTGCCATTTGCAACTGGCTACCAAAAAAGAGCAGGGTTTGTCAGGGTGCATTATAATCATATGATTATCATAATGATACATCGACCAACATTACTACAATGCACCTTAAACATAACATTAAATGATAGACAATTTCATATGATAACTAGAGGGCACTCAGAGACTGCATACCTCCGCCCGTTACTCGGAAGTGAAACGCAACCTTGGAATTTCCTAAGAAATCCACTTTATAATTCTTAAGCATAAAAGATTTCAGGCCCCCGCGAATTGAAATCGAATTGCTAAT
>CACRXK020012053.1:0-15565 GCA_902702795.2 Paramuricea clavata
TACTAATATCGCCCTCCCGAGGGTCAAAATTCCTAGGAAATTCGCCCCCCTTTAGGAAATTCGCCCCCATGATTTAGAAACTTCACCTTTTCTTTAGGATTTTCGTCCTCCGTTCAAAAATTTCGCACTTCCTAACAGTTGCACTGATAATTATAACATGGCTTTAGTCATTTGAAATCAGTATCTATTCAAAATTGTTAAGAATACAAATTTACAATTTCATTGTATCGAAAGGGCTTACAGTAGATCAATAGGACTTATCGTACGCTTTACAGCACACCATACATATTTTGTATTTTCGGTGTTATTCCTAACCATATATATTTTATATACACTAGATAGTGCATCTAATTATTCTGCAATACAAAATTGAAGCCGTGATTGCAGTCTCAGGTCGTTCCCATGAAATAAGAAGATTCGTATGTTTTCTATTTCTTAAAGAGTGAGTATCATGCCCGTGATGCATTGCGTGCTTATGTTTATTTACATGCTTGCGGAAGCACTTTACATTTCGTGCGATATCATATAAAATATAGCAGTTGTTCACATTGTTGTGCGAAATAAAGTGATTCTAGTACGATGTCTGAATCAGAATCGGACCCAGATTTAACTTTGGAGCGTTACGATTTAGAGGACGATCAAAATGCGTACGGGTCGCCGGTTTATATATCGCCAAGGGAAGAACTAACCGGCGTCGAAGCCGCAGCGGTTGAACCCTTGAATGAACCAACTTTGGCCGCCGACGATGATAGAACGCAGGTTAGTTTACCTTATTTTCACCAGTTGTTTCAGTAACCAATAACTGTATACTTGCAGACTTGTATTTACGCAACAAATTCCTGTTAATTTCAGCGCTGTAGCTGCAAAAACACGTGCAGCAAGCGAAGCGGCAGAAAGAAGTGAGGTTGCCCTTGCCGGCGATGAAGGTGTAAAATGCACAGAAAGATGTTCATGTGGAAGTAAAGCAGCTAATTGCAAAAACAAGACACAGGGATAGGGAACAGTTGCCTCCGCAAATGCAGGAAAAAACGCATTTGAATGTCTCGAGATCGCAGTCAACGAAGCAAAACAACAGATTACGGTGAGCACGTGCATTTTTTATCTCAGAGTTACAATATTGTAAGATTTCTCACAAGCATAAAGTGTCCGAATACTTTATATGGATTTTTAAGGCAATCGAACCCGCAACGTTGTGAAGCCACAGTACTAAGATATGCATGTATGATAGAGCAATCTATTTTACTTATACCTTTTGTGGCCTCAAAAATGTTGCAGTTGCACGTTTTGTACCGGAAGAAACACATTTTCGACCGATAATTTTCCTGTTATAATCGTTGGTTGCCTGGTTATATATTATTACAGATTACCTTTGTTCTCGCATTATGTATGTTCAAATATGATCTGCATGCTGATTATGTGTAAACCTTTGAACCTGGGATAAAGTTTAATATTTAGGAATAGGAATATAATAGAATATTTCAGTAAGGAATATATCAGGTTATTTGATTATGAAACCTGGTATAGAATAACTTCTATCCATTTAATTTTAATATGCAAAAGTATGTAACCATGCAAATATAAATTGTTTATGTATTTCCAGGAATTCATCAAAAACATTAACTGTTGATCAAAAGGGTAGTCTAGATTACGCCGGTAGTCTAAATCCCAGATATAAGGCCACGCTGGTGCAAATGTGGAGTATGCCGGCCTATAACTACTGATGAAGAAAACAAGTGTTGTGGTAAAATCAGGTGTCTAACATCATATGTAACATTCAGAATCACCTGTACAGAAAGAGTTAGTCATGGCCATCAGATCAAGGTGTGACATTAGGGCTGAAGAACCAGATTACTCAACAAACAGCTACAGAAAGGCTGCAATATCGCCAGTACATTCTCTGGCGATACAAAAAGCTGGGAAAGGGTAATAGAAAGGTGTGTCCATCGTGTGTAGTCTTGGCAATCAGACTCATATATCCTGCAAATGATGGGGTATACATGGGCTTCAAGAGAGCTTGACATTTTATTTTTAATAAATAATAGTCACTGAATAATCACTATGTACATATGATCCATTCAAAAATATCTATAATTTCATTTGTTAATTAAACACTATTGAGCGAAATGTCTTCTCCATACTTCTAACATGTTCTCATGATGTTGACGGACCTTCACCCTGTATAGCATCTTTATTGGTCTGCTCTGTCACATACCCTGATTGTGCCCTCTGGACAAGATCGCTTGTTTTAGGAATTGGTTTGAGGGCAATGGATGGGGCAATATTCTTCGGATGATCTTCTGGGGCAGGAACTGCCCTCAGAATACTTGCAGAATTCTGGTCGCAAGTGTGGGCCAGAAATCGTAGCTCTTAACTGAAAATCAAAAATACATTATGTATTAGAAGCCATATACCCTCTCTGATCAATACTTTGATATACAGGGTGACCCAAAAAATTTAATTGTGTATTCTCTTCAAATTATTTGCTGTTTTGAATAGAGTACACAATTAATTTGTTGTTATTTAGAGAGAGAGGTGGGAACAGAACAGGATCCACAAACTGAACAGGTTCAAGAAACTCACTAAAAGTTATTAGCTTATAATTATGTATAGAAGTATGCTATGTGGAATAAAATTACTAAAATACAACAAATATGAGGGAAAATTATACTTACTCATCTTCATCGTTACTGGAAAATTCTAGGTTTTGTTGTTTCTGGGAAACTTTCATCAAAATCGGAACTGTTCTCACTTTAAAACAATACAGAACTGTATGTTAATACTTGAAAATCCAATCAACTTCATTATTAGTGTGTAGATGTAGATGTACATGTATATCAGTACATGAGGTGAGGGGTTTGAAGCAATTCAGTCAAGATTACGTTAACAATCTTTAATTCACCGTCTGAAGCTTGATATATGAAAACGTATGAACATCATGTCTCTGGGGCTTTATCAATGATGAAAGATGATTTTAAATAGAAAGGTCAATTACCTTGAATCGGAATCTGATTCTGAGCTGGTAGTACCTGTCTCGGAACTGGAAGGGTTGCCAAAATGTTTTCCAAATTCAGAATTACTGGAGAGTGACAAGTTCTCCATTGTACTGATGCCCAAAGTCTCCAAACCTTCGACTTCATGTACAGATCGAAATATGAGAAGTAGACTCTCCATGAATATTTATACTACAAATGACATAAAGGGAACATTGCATGTCAACAATCACTTGACATGCATTCTTTATATTCACAGTAAAAACCCATAATATAACTGAAAAGTTTACTCACACATCAACATTGATATCAGATTGGCAGGAAATTGATGATATTGAATCTTCAAATAACCTAGCTTTCCTTTGTCCTACAGCAGGCGTTGAACTACATGGTACATGTGAATGATGCACTAAATTGAAACAGACAAAACGTAAATTGTATACAAGCCGTATATAATTCATAATAACATGACTTTGGGAAAAATATAGGGTATAAATATAAACTGCAGTGATCGTACTAAATATTTCGACTTACCACTACTAGGAGTTTGGATTCTTAGACCTTCGTCGAGATATATGTGCTTGGTTAATCTTATCCGCACGACTGCTTCGTCTTTCTTTGGCCTTCCACGTTTCGGAGGCGATGCACCAGCCATGACTCGGAAGGAAATACACCAGTTTATCGAAAATTACGGCGTATTATTTATCAAAACAAACAAACAATTCCTCTAACATGGTCAACGCTCCAAGGGGAATACAAAAAATTAATAATTTATAACACGATTGTTCAAATATCGCGCAGATTCCACATTAATCCTCAAAATACAACTTGGTGGCCATTTTCGCGGCACCGTAAAATGGCCGACTAAGGCAATAAGCACGCAATGCATCACGGGCATGATACTCACTCTTTAAACAGTTGCGAGGAGATATGGATATATATAGTTTATGTTCGAGTGGCAAAAACAATATCTCACCGGTGAGCGCAGCGAACGAGTCAAGTGAGATATTGTTTTTGACACGAGAACATAAATCCATTTATTATATAAACATAAGTGTTATATAGAGTTTTTGGCCACTGAGAAAAATCGTATTTAAACACACGTAAAAAATACGATATTTTTACGTGTGAAAATATCATTTGTTGTAAAACGCATTGCCACGGACGTTTTATTATTTTTCACCGAATTTTGTTTATATAATAAACAGAAAAATACATGGGTGCTTGGAAATACCAGATTTATTTTTCGTTTTGAACATGATATCTCACTCGTTCGCTGCGCTCACTCGTGAGATATAATGTTCAACACTCGAAATAAATCTGGTATTTCCGCGCACCCATGTATTATTCTCTATATCTTCTCGCAACCGTTTAATGTTCTGTTTATTATATGGACTTATTCAGAGTGACAAAAATACACACAAAGACGACATGTAACGTTAATTTCGGTTTATATACGAACCAAAGACCATTCGTATTTTCAAAACAACAACAATGAAAATGATATTTTCTGTGTTGGTGCAATGTACTCAGGTGAATATGATGCTTGTGATGTTACTCTGAGTGTATATCCACACCGGGCAAGCTTCAATAATATGCCTGACCACGGCCGTGGGAATCGAACCTACGACCTTTGGAATACTAGCCCAATGCTCTGCCAACTGAGCTACGCGGTCTGGTCGGTTCGAGTACTGTATGTGATATTTCGGAACAGAATCTAGTTCCTTCGATATCCATTTAATCTAGTAATGATGATACATACTCGAACCGACCAGACCGCGTAGCTTTTATATTCTCTGTTATTCAACTTTTATAACATATATTTACTCTGCTATATTATACATGTATGCTTGCTCTCTGGCTTAGCGTCTCCTAATCTAATGTCTCGTGACCTAATCTTATATGTCAATCACTTACAGCTGACCAATCAGCATTAGGATACAACATCCCTTCCTTAATTATAGTTATAATAATATCAACCTTTAAAGTTTCTAATAGTCTCTAATTCTATGTAGTTCTTTACTTCTTTACTTTGTAGTTCCGCTCTAAGACTTTGTGTCTTGGAATTACTATTACGGGGTTCCATTACCGTGTTCTTTAAAACTAAACAAATGTCAACAGTCTGCATTTTAAACCTGACTAACTTAATTAACCTACTTTTAGACAGTCTGGTGTTTTCTATTTCTCGTTGATCTACGTAGAACAATTTCCGCTTCTGTACTACTCTGGTTGGTTTCTGTTTGAGTTGCTTCGGTGTTTTCTTCGCGACTTTCCGTTTGTCTGTCATGCTTGCGATTACTCTGGATTTCTTCTTCAGGATCAGGAATTTCCTGGTATAACTTGACATGCGATGAGTTTCTGCGATGTTGTGTGCCATTCTTGTCTTTTAACACTATCTGCGTGCCGTTTATTTTGGTGATTACCATTGGATCAGGATGAAACTTTGTCGTAAATTTGTTTCGATGTTTTTGAGTAACTAGTACTTTATTTCCGACTTCAAGATTTCTTGGACTTGCTTTCGCTTCTTGTCGGTATATTTCTTCGATTTCTCTTTCTCCTCTTCATCTTTCTTTCGAGTTTCAGTTTCATCGTTTGTCTGTTGTTCAAAACTAGGAAGTTTCGTCTTGACTTCTCGGTTCATTAGCAATGTTGAAGGCGTTCTTCCGGTCATTCTATGAGGAGTATTGCGGTAGTGGAGTAGCATGATTGGAATGGTGGGTTTCCACTCTTTTCCTTCCGCCTGTGCGGTTAGGATGTGTTTCTCGAGAACTTGATTAAATCTCTCAACTTGCCCATTTGCTTGCGGCCAATATTCCGTCACCGTCTTATGTTCTATTCATTGGGAAATCCGTGAGTTGCAAATACCGATAGTAACCAGTCGAGAATGTTTTTCGACGTGACTGATTTTAAGATTTTGACTTCTGGCCAGCGCGAATAATAGTCAGTAAGGACAACTACTTGTTCTCCAGTGGGAAATGGTCCACATACTGTATATCTATGGCTAACTTCGACCATGGTTTCTTAGGAAGCTTGGTTGGTTCCATTGGCTCTGGTCGCGGGCTCTTACTGACAAGTTGACATGGATGACAGCATCGAATTCGTTCTTCAACCTGCTTGTCCATCTCTGGCCACCAAAGCTTGGAGCGCAGGCGTTGTTTGCAGCGGACCATACCTGCATGATCCTCGTGTGCAAGGCTAATTGCTTGTTGTCTCAGCTTGTTAGCCGAAGAACAATGCGATCACCCCGAAGTAAGATATCTTGATCTGTGTGCAGAGCTCATGAGCGATGAGCTTATATGCTTTCGGAAGTTTGTATACTTGATTATTTTGCAAGTTCTGTTTAATCTGCTGGAGTTCCGGATCTGCTGTTTCTCTTTGTATTTCTTCTAATTTCATGGCATTCGGTGTCTGAGCTTGTGTCATGTAATGAACATATCGATCAGCGCAAGCTTCCATGTTTCTCCTCTTGCTTCCATCTTTTCCATCTTTCGGGAGTCGGGACAAAGGATCGGCCAGATTGGATGCGCCAGGTCGGCAGATAACGTGGAAGTCGTACTCTTGGAGTCGAAGTCTCCATCTTTCGAGTCTGGCTGATGTTGGTTTGCTTTGAAGCTTTGCCTTGTAGATATGCTCTAAAGGTCGGTGATCTGTCTCCAATTCAAAACTACGTCCATATAGGTACATGTGAAAGCGTTCACATCCGAATACGATTGCTAATCCTTCTTTCTCTATGTGACCATACTTCTGTTCGACATCTGTTAGCGATCTGCTACCATACGCGATTGGTCGATAATTGTCGTCCGCTTGTTTCTGGAGAAGTACGGCACCCAGTGCCCATGGCGATGCATCTACTACGACTTTAGTTTCCGCAGTAAGATTGTAATGAGCTAATACCGGTGATGGCATTCTTCAGTGACTGGAATGCTTTCTCGTGACTGTGATCCCAGTGAAACGTGACATTCTTTGTAAGCTGTCGAAGTGGGAAGGTTAGGCTGCTGTAGTCGGGTATATATCTCGAACAATAATTGGTGATCTGAGTCCTAGGAAGGATCTGACTTCCGATGCTGTGGTAGGATGTGGAGCATTTGTTATGGCTTCGACTTTGGTGCTATCTGGTCTGATCCCTTTCTCGGACACGATATGACCAAACACGTTTATCTGCGGTACTGCGAACGAACACTTTGGTAGTTTCAGTGTGATGCCATTGGTTCTCAGGATTGTGAGGAGCTGGTCTAGCCGCTTGAGGTGTGTTTCTCTGTCTTTGGACCATAGCCAAATGTTATCAGAGATGTTGGCACAATCTGGTACCTCTTTGATGAGCTCGTGGATAATCTCATGAAAGTGTTTCTCCGGATGGTGATGTTCCCATTATCAGCCTGGTGAATCTATGCGGACCATCTTCAGGGGTTGAAAATGCTGTAATATGACGGAATTCCTCTGCCAAGGTCAGTTAAAGATAACCTTGCGACAGGTCAACCTCTGTAAAGACTTTTGCTCCCTCCATCTTTTGAAGTATCTCGTTGACTGTAGGAATTTGCACGCGCCGTCTTACAAGTGCTGTGTTAGGTATACGCATGTCTAACACTAGTCGGAGGTCCCCACTCTTCTTTGGGATGGCTATCAACGGTGATAACCAAGGCGTTGCTCCCTCAACTTTCTCGATTATCCCTTCCTCTCTCATCTCCTGCAGCTTTTTGTTTACTTTGGTTTTCATGCTGTGTGGAATTTTCCGATTTGTTTGTGCGACCGGGGTTATTGTTGGGTCAATTTCGAGCTTCACTTCACGTCCCTTGAGGTTTCGCGTTCCTTCAAATAGCTTTGGATGTTTGTTGATAATGCGACGTACATCATGATCTTGTTGAACCGGGTTGAGGGTGTTGATGTTGAGGATGATAAGTCCCAATGAGGAAGATGATTCGTATCCAAGAATACACTTAGATTTCTTCTGTGCTACATAAAACTTAGCAGTTTTGAATGTCCCTGATGCTGAGGTGATGGTTGCTTGAAATTCTCCGGCTAACTCGAGTGGTGTTGATGTTCCATATGCAAAGATTCTGGCATTGGTCTTTTGTAACTTGATACGGTTGTCGTCTTTCTGAATTTGTTGAAAAATTGGGTAGTTCAGAAGGTTAACAGAGGCTCCGGAATCAATCAGAATGTTTACTTTAGTGTGTCCAATCTGTACTTGCGTTTCTGGATGTTTACCCGAGCTTGTGTTGACAGTAAAAAGAAATTCATCGTCCGATTCTTGAAGATAATCACGACTTTTCTCTTGGTTGACATGTCTGACATTTCCACTGTCCTTAGATTGAGATCTGCAATATTTTGCAAAATGACCGATTTTCTTGCAGTTGTGGCAAGGTTTACCTCGAGCTGGGCAAGACTCTATTCCGTCTTTGTGCGGGAATTTACCTCCACAGTTACGACAGGTTTGGGACTTTCGACCGCTATCTGGAGCTTCTTTCTGGTATTTATTTCCTTGAAAACGCGAATCGGGCTTCTTGGGCGTCTGTATCTGGTGGAATTTGATCCACCGGAAGTTGGAAATTTTCGATGCTGTTTTGAATTCTTTTTTTTGTAATTATAATTTACCGTTTCGTTACTTTCGCTTTGGAATTTGCTGGCGTTATCGAGGCGTTTAGACTGTTCATCTGTACGGCGTTCTAAGGTATTCCCCTAGTCGAGAATTTGTTTGAGAGTCATCGTCTCCCGAAGCGCTTTCTTTCTTAACCGGGAATCGCGGGTTTTGTGAATAATTTGGGTTTTAATCTCGGTTTCCTCGCTGTGAAAATTACATTGTACTGCTTTTGTCTTCAGTCGACGGTAGTATTCGTTGAGCGTTTCGTTGGATCCTTGCTTTAGCTCTCGAAAATCGAATATAGCCATGTCTGTATTTCCTTGTGGCACGAAGTGTTGGGTGAAACAATCGATCGCTTGTTGATAAGTTGTGCCAGTGTCGGGGAGAATATCGAAAATGTCGTTGGCTGACTCGCCTACATAGGTTAACAATAAACCTCTCCTAACGGTTGAATCAAACTCACGAAGACTTATAAGCAAGTTTTCGAAACGACGAACCCATTTAGTCCATCCAACACCCACTGTTGCTGTATCTAGGTGTGGATTAAAGGGAGGAAACGGCGGTAAACCACTGCGTGGAACTTGCGATGTTGTTGTCGCGTTTGTAGCGTTTGACGTTGTTGATGATGATGCGTTTTCAGCATTGATATCTTGACCTTCGGTATCCATAATATAGATTTTAGGGTTTTTCGGACCTCGTCGCCACTTTTATATCCTCCGTTATTCAACTTTTATAACAAATATTTACTCTGCTATATTATACATCTATACTTGCTCTCTGGCTTAGCGTCTCCTAATCTAATGTCTCGTGACCTAATCTTATATGTCAATCACTTCAGCTGACCAATCAGCATTTGGATACAACAGTGGCTTAATCGAGGATTCGCGGTAACCTATGCACTAATCTTTGCACACTACTTTGCACTATCCCTGGGATCTTTGAGTTTCGTGTAATTCATATTCGATTCGTTGTTCCAAGTTGATAAAATTCATGTATTTATTCTTAGGCCATCAAGATGTTTCTGGAGGTTTTCTTATCACTCTGTCTTTGTTGGTTATTATGGTTCCTGATTACGACCCACTTAAGTCGTCGCTCTCTTCCTCCCGGTCCTTTCCCATTACCAATAATAGGAAACGCTCATCAATTGGGTACCAATCCTCCCTTCTCCATGGAGGGAATTCGCAATAAATATGGAGAAATATACACGCTACATTTGCCCGTGGGAACATTTGTGGTAGTGAATAGTGGCAGACTAGCGCGCGAGGCACTGGTAACGAGGAAAGATGATTTTTCTGGCCGACCAAATGATGCAGCAAATTTTCCATTACGTGACATATTCCATGGAAAAGACATAAGTTTCACTGATTTTGGTGCAAGTTTTTTATTCCGTCGTCGAATTATCAGTTCTGCGTTTCATGTATTTGGCGAGGGACTACAGGAAGCCGAAGAAAGGGTGAGCAAGGAAGTTGGTTGTTTGCTTGAGTGGTTGGGAGATAGTGATGGAAAACCAACTGCACCATATACTGGTATAAGCATTACTATGATTAATATCATGGGCGAATGGCTATTTTCGAAGCGATACGATTACCGAGATCCAACTTTAAAGAAACTATTAAGTTTTAACGAAAAACTTTTGTATGTCGTTCAACAAGGACGTATTTATCAAGCATTTCCATTTTTAAAGTATCTGCCATCAAAAGTTATGAAAACTTTAAGTGAAGTTCTGAGCACGCGCGATGAGTTCTTTGGATCACATTTAAGTGAGCACAAGGAAAGTTACCAAGATGATGTCATACGAGATATTACTGATGCTTTACTTGCTGAATACAACAAAGAAAAATCCAAGAAACTTGATAAAACAATGGGATCCAAAGATGATATTAAGTATTTTTTGATGAACATTTTTGTAGCAGCAAGCGATACAAGCGCCTCGGTATTAACATGGTTTATGTTATACATGGTCATTTACAAGGAAGTGCAAGAAAAAATTCAAAAAGAAATCGATCTTGTAGTCGGTGATCACCGCTTACCAAACTGGAAAGATGCTGAAAACCTGCCTTATCTTCTTTCTACTATTTGTGAAGTCATGCGCCACTCGAGTTTTGTACCGATAAATATACCACATAAAGCAACACGTAATTCAACCATCAATGGCTATATTATTCCTAAAGAAACTGTAATTTTATTCAACTTCGCAGCCATTCACAACGACCCCTGTGATTGGGAAGAACCAAGAGAGTTTAAACCTGAACGTTTTCTTGATGAAAGCGGAAAATTTTTCGGCTGGAATACTCTCCCCAATTTTTTTCCGTTCGGAGCAGGTCGTAGGATGTGTCCAGGCGAAAATCTTGGTAAATTACAGGTCTTTATTCTAGCGTCCAACGTCTTGCATCAATTCTGTTTGAAAACTGTGGGCAATGAACCCCAGCCAAGCCTTAAGAATAATATTCCAGGACCTATTTTATATCCTAAAAAATATAAAATTTGTGCTATAAAGCGGTTCTAACAGTCTTAAGAGACATAATATATTTCAGTTTAACAGAATGGTATTAATAATATTTGTGTTAATAGAGTGGTATTAATAATATTTGTGTTAAATTAATTACAACATTTAACAGATGATTTTAGAATGTTTTGTGTTCAGGGGTGAACCGATTACCACAAATTCGATCAGTGTGTATATTTCAGTGTTGTCAATATAGTCGAGTCACGGATTCGGACTCTTATCTCATACCTAGCATATTAGCGGCTGTCCTATTAGTCCTATTAGGGGATGATGGGAAGTAAGGCATCATATTGCTGATATGCTGAAAAATTTCAATAAAAACTACCGAAACAACCGAAATATTTCAATATTTACAAGTATAAGCTATCACTCCGTGTTTACACGGCCACCATTTTTATTTTTCAGCATAACCAGCAATGTGATACCTTACTTCCCATCGTCCCCTGCACGCATAAACTAAAAGCTGGAATTGCCTATTGGCTACGGGGACGTGCGTCCAATCTCGAACCCACCTGCTGACGTATGTTTAGGAGCGGGGTTCGAGATCGATGTTTTCGGCGGCGGCCATTAATTCTGAAGCGATTTGAACAAATTTCGGACGAAGATTTAAATAAAAATAAATTAAAATTTTAAATTTGGGATTTGATGCTGGGGGTGATCCAAGGTTTATCCGATTTATGTAACTTGGTGGGTTTCAGGGCCAATCAGGGGAAAGACGACATCAATTGCTAATATAAGAGTAGATATCAGGGAGTTGGTTAAATTGTTGGTCGAGGACTTGTTAACATCAGCCAACCAATAAACACCACATATCTAACGTCCAAAAGCGTCTACCATCGATTGTAGGTAATGGCGTGAGTATCGTTTAGAAAGGTTCTTGGTGTTAAGGTTGGGATGTCTGACATTGGGGCGCCAAAGTACAATGTTGTGATCCGATGTACCTACGCGACAAGTATATAACAGGTTCCGTGTAGTAATCATAATTGGCAAATTATGAGGTCCAGAATGTTAACCCCTCGCCGATACGACTCCCCACAACTTGTCTCAGATCATGGGCAGAAGTAATGTTGGATATATACATCCAGTTGATTGAAGTCACCCAGTATAACAATCCCACGTGCACAATCTGGATATTGGTTGCGCATCCGAACTGACTATATATGATTATATGACAATGACTATATGACTTTAGTATATTTTCAGTATTGAATAATGACCTTTGAGCATTCTGATTGGCTCCCTCGCAGTAATTCTGACTATACCGTATTACTATATGACAGTATGACTTTAGTATACTTTCAGTATATATTGAAAAATGGCCTTTGAGCATTCTGATTGGCTCCCTCAGCAGTAACTCTGACCAGGGCGTAATGCTCTGACGCAATATTTACTGCTCAGACTGCTCTGAGCATGCAGTTACTATTGCTTTTCCAAAAAATGGCTGAAACTGCAGTAAATAAATAATTTATGCAAGTTACTGTATATTCATAAAAATTAATAAACACGTCTATTAGTTGTATTTATAATTAAAATATCATTAATAATTCATAAACCTTGTGACAAACCATGTCAGCCATAATATGTCACTTGGAATGACTTTATACCTGATAAAATGCATCTTCATTAGTATTCTCTATATAATTGTTCATCCTAATTAGTATGATTATATATAATTGTTCATCCTAATTTGTATTCTTTTCAAGTCGTATTTTAAGCTATTCAAAACACTCGTTGTCGTGTTTTATGACATATAAAACGCTCGGCTGCGCCTCGCGTTTTATCAGATAAAACACTCCTATACTCATGTTTTAAATAGTACTTCAAACACTCATTAATAATTCATAAGCCTATTGGCAAATCTTGTCAACCATAATACGTCACGTGCAGTGGCTTTAAACCTGATAAAACACTCCTAATTAGTATTCTTTATATAAAGAATACTAATAAAGCAGTATCTATTGTAGTCGCGTCCTCATTAGTATTCTTTATATAAAGAATACTAATAAGGCAGGATATCTATTGAATTTGTAGTCGCGTTCGAAGCCGAGTTTAATAAACTCTCAGGTCAAACTCGCGGTGCGCGCTCGTGGCTTTAAACCTAATAATTAAAACACTCCTAAAACACTCCGTTGCTAAGGGCCATTGTCAATGCTACTAAGTGCAAAAAGGCGCGAATATACAAGCTCAAACGGGCGTGTTCGTTAATTTGCGCGCACAAATATCAAGCCGTACTTCGCGAAGCATTTAATTTGGAAATTTTTACTTTTAGTCATGGACATATCCCACGAGAGTGATACACAACTTGTTGAATTTAATGTCGAATACACGTATTATGAAACGAGTCGCAAAACACCGATTTTTATTGGAAAAACTCAGCTAAATTCAATGAGATACGACCAGTTGTCATCACTTATAATAAGCGAAATACCTTATCTTGGCAGAATAAACTGTGCCGATTAGATATTGTAAAAAAGACGGGAAAGAAAATGAAATTGATATTTCGCCGAAGTATTTCACTCATCAAATAACAAGACTTCTTGGAAGTGGACTTAACGCTTTTAGCGTGAGAGTTATTGAGAGTGAATCGCCACTTTCGTCTTCTTCCTCGACGACAACGTACAAAGGCAACGCTGCGCGGGACAATACTGAACATGAAAACCCTACAACTGGTGCAAGCATCAATGCGGGAATCCATTGGCATCGTGTACTCTCAAGGCCAAATGAACCTGCGGCTGCGGTTCTCCCAAGAAAATCTCTCCTTACTCCATTAGAAAGGTACTCACAAAAACACAATGAACATTTAAACATGATGAACGATCAAATTGAACTAAGTCGCCAGCCGTGTATTGCCACAGAAAAGAATACTCGAGGAGGAATTTGCTATCCGCTATCCAACAATAAATAAACGACCAAGAAAGCTTTTTCCGAGCTAGTGGGTCATCTTCACCTGTTGGAAGCACGCATAATGTCATAACCCAGCGGACTCTATGCTCGACAACAGCTTTGAGGACGATATGGATGAAACAAACAATGCCGCAACTGCTTTACTTTCGTTGAACAATATTAACAGTGTAACAGATATTCAGGTGAAAACCAGATACTTTGTTTATGAATATGACGCTATATAAACAGTAACATATCTGTCATTAACATTGATATTGCGTTTTTGTCGCCAAACACTCCTTGGCCCTCGGCCTTTCAAAGCCAAATATATAAATGGCCGAAGTGTAGTCTGTATTTTCAGGCAAACCATTTTCAGGTTGGTTTTATATAAATTCAGCTGACGTTTGGACTTTGGAATGTTAGCTGTTGTGTTTGCGATTTGCACTAATCCTTTTGTGAGTTTTGATATTTGGACACATGATTTATTTATACTGTAAATGTTTACTGTGTACATTGTAGTGCAGCCTAATTCAATGCTTCATATTTGACATTAGATTTGTTAGGTATTTTTTGGTAAATCTTCATATTTTTGTCACATGTTTTTGTATTTTCATTATTATAAATAAAAGTATTTTCGGGAATCTTGTTTGTATATCTGCATGTAGACATAATCAAAAGAGAGGGCAAAGATAAATAATACGTCCCATTGTCATTGATGAAGTATTTATATTTATTATATACCAATAGTCAAAGTCGCATTTTTCTAGTGTTTTATTGGTCGAGAGCATATCACGTGAGAAGTATGGACCATTCCAAAACTAACAAATTTTGAATTGCATATATATATATATATATATATATATATATATATATATATATATATATATATATATATATATATATATATATATATATATATATATATATATATATATAGCATGGTAAAATACGATAGGGTATAAAAGGACTTTACTTAATATAGCTGCTTCTAATGATGGGCTCTACTTCAGTACTTCATTATATTCTTTCACTCACAACCGTTCGTTAAGTTCACATTGAGAATCTATTACATGTAGTTGCGTGTTTTTGTACACGAAATAGACCAGAATTTGAGCCTCTAGAAAACCTCGGCACGAAACGCGTGCATGTTTTGCGCGACAGGCTGATAGCGCGTCTACCGACGTGACGAAACTCACACCAGCACTCGCACGCAATCTTGTTTGCATCTGTACTATATCTACTGTAACCCTATAAAGCAGTGTAGTCAGTTTTTATGCATTTACTATGCATGCTGGAAGTGGTCTGCAATTCTCCCATCCCAGCATGCCAAATATCATCTGACTATCCAACGATATGTAATAAATAATCAAACAGTGAGTCGTTAATTTCATGTTTGCAAATACTACTAAAGAAGTTACTTATGTATGGTCGGAATATATATAAGATTTGCCTACCAAAACCCAAGGCTAAGTCAAGTCACTGTTATTACCCATTAGCTAGTATACTAATATAGCTATACATATAAAAAGATAAATTATAGACATACTGTATAACAAAGAATACAAGATATCGTTTAGAATACAAATATATACAAGAAATAGTGATATT
>CACRXK020012054.1:0-15565 GCA_902702795.2 Paramuricea clavata
GTCATTTATTTACTGGTAATAGTGCATGTTTCAGTCGGGCAAATCTTGATTAATATTTGATACGCCGTTTTTTGCATATTTCAGACACATCCAGAAATATGCTCCCGATTTTGAATTTAATATCTCCGTGAATTTTTAAGTGAAATACAACTGTGATATATCAAAATCTAAGTTAACAGAAGTGTTTGAGGGAATTGACACATTAAGTCAGTTTGCTCAAACATTTCTCACAAATCCTTCAAAACTTAGACCGGATTTTGGTATGTACACGGTATATGAGCATTCTCAAAAGCATCCGGATTTTTGTATGTATATGAGAGGGTCCTGAAGGGGGGGGGGGGTCCCAATCTCATTTCCCACCTGAAATTTTGGCAAAATCCCAGTCCCAGCTGGATTTTTATTAGAAATCCCAGTCCGAGTTATTGAAATCCCAGTCAACTAAAAAACCCTTTATTTATCGGTAGAATAAACAGTTTTAAGACCTTTTAAGCCAAACAAGCATTCAGAAAACCCAGAATTCCGGGCGCCAGAGTATGGTAGTGCTGTGAATAATATAGTTAACAATAAAAATCATGACCAAAGACACCAAAAACGGATCAAAATTGGGAATCGACTCACAATACTTCAATCCCATTCCCATTTTTGAGCTAGGACTTCATTTCCCATTCCCAGTGGTCAAATCCCAGTCCCAGCAACCCAAATCCCATTTTCCCAGTCTAAAAATAGATCAATCCCAGTTCCCATTTTACCCCTTCAGGGCCCTCATATGAGCATTCTCAAGAGCACACCGAATTTTGGTATGTATATGACCATGCTCATGAGCATACTGGATTTTGGTAGTAGCTTAATTATAGTCAATCAATGATAAGATTCTTAGTTATAGACCCATTGCACTGACGTCACACATCCCTAGAGTGTCCTCCAGATGCTCCCTAACAATGTCTGTTCGGGTACAACAACCACATGCAGCGCAAAAATTAACCATTTTAATACGAAATTATTATAAACTTTTACAAAATTTGCCTTGTTTACAAAAGTTATATTATGCATAGTTTGCTAATTTGTCCTCCAGATGCATCGTCGCCGGCGCTGTGACGTCATGTGCAATGGGTCCATAGTCAATCAATGCTACAACCTACCTTTGCATAAAAATCTCTCTTATTTGTAAATTGGTTTGTGATTGCTTCAGCCTGTCTGTCGCATTCTTGCTGCAGTAAATGAACGTACAATGAAGTATGTTAATACATATGAAATATTTAGTTATAATGTCTGGAAATTGAGAGTTGAAACCCAATGTTCTAAGATTTTCTGAACACTGCGCGTCCTCTAAGACAAGCGTTAAGTTGTCACGAAAATATTTCGTGCACTTAAATTGGATAAGACTCGCTACCAATCCCCGTTGACTCGATAGCTCAATGGGTAGAGCGGTGGTCTAGATACCCGAAGATGCGAGTTCAAATCCCGCTCGAGCCAACGAATTTTATGAATTTGAAACTGTTTTTTCTCAGTATATATGATTCACACAAACCTGCAGCTTTTTCAGAAGAGGAAAGATATGGCCAGGTCCTACAGAACAAATTGACTTTTCAACAACCTTGTAGCAAGTTATCAACAAGCCGTTGACAAACTTGTCAACAAGCTAGGAACAAGGAGTGCGAACGCATTCTGTTGACAAGTTGTTGGAACAGCATTGCTACAAATCTGCTGCAGGTTTGTTACAACTTGTGAGTTTTTACTTGTGTTAGCATACTCGTGTATACACGCGCTCGCAAAGGTGATCTGGATGCACGCTTCGCTTACACACGTAAAAACGCACAAGTTGTTACAGGTCTGCAAACAAGTTGTTACAAATCTATTCACAAGCCGTTGACAAGTTGTGTTCGCACTGCTTGTTCCCAGTTTGTTGTAACAAGTTTGAAACAAGCTGTTAACAACTTGTAACAAGCTTGGTGGCATTATCAGACTTGTTACAAGGTTGTTCAAACAAGTCCGATACAGTCATGATATAACAAGAATGTTACAACGTTGACGACACAAGGTTGTATTTTGTTATATAGGCTAATGACTGTATCAGATTTATTGGAACAACCTTGCAACAAGTCTAATAATATCAACAAAGTTGTTACAAGTTGTTAACAGGACTTGGCATATAATAAAATGTACGGATAAAAAACTACCGTAATAAGTCTCTACCAGTGGCTGATGAGCTTCAACAATCCTTGCGACATCTTCGTAAAGCATCGTAATTGTTTCAGCAAAAACAACACTCGCTCTACGTTCTAGACATGTCAAAAACGCAAATTAATTTTCAGTTCAGATTTCGTAAAACAGCTAATACTTTTCGCAGGCCTTAAAATCCGTCAGGTCCGTGACGAAATTAGTGAGCTTAAGCAAGTGACGTTTTTGACAACACGGACGTCGACCGGAAGTAAAGTTGACGTTTTTCACCAATCACAGTCCTTGACCCAGTCTTCTGACGTTACTCATGCCGTTCGTGTTGTCAAAAACGTCACTTGCTTAAGCTCACTATTGTCCGTCGTATAGAGAAAACCACCAGACATTCAGTCCGACCTAAGACGTGAAACTGAGGTTTATTGTTTGTCCGATCCGAGTGATTGATGTGCGACCTATACCCGTAGCTGTAACTTTGTCCGACGTAAATCAAAATGTACCCTAGTCCAGGACTAGAGCACAGAATACTACAGAAGTCCATCTCCATTGTTTTTAGCACAGATGAAGTATATATCCTTACTTAATCTATGGTTTTTAGCGTAAGCGCTATTCGTCATGATTCGTCACTCAGCAAGTACCGTAGACAGAAGCAGTCCCCCCTGGAAATACTAAAAATGGCGAACGTCCAGGGGGGTGACTGCTCCTGTTTACGGTACTTGCTGAGTGACGAATCATGACGAATAACGCTTACGCAAAAAACAATGGGGGTGGACTTCTGTGTAGTATCATAGAATATATAATAGACCAGAAGCCTCACTGTACACCTTTCCTTAACATTTTCGTGTCCGCGATTTTCGCCTTGCGGATCACGAATTGCGCACGCTAGATGACGTGTGTGACACTTGCTGCACAGAAAAGAAAATGGACCAGAAGCCTCACTGTATATCCTTTCCTAACATTTTCGTGTCCGCGATTTTCGCCTTGCGGATCACGAATTTCGCACGCTAGATGACGTGTGTGACACCATGGATAATAAAATAAATGGATATGAAACTAGCTGACGTGACCTAATGTTTTTACTGGGATTGATGGCGTGGCTGGGTGCCTCAACCTAGTCACAGAATAGGAAGTTATACCAGAAGCGTAACTCGAGCAAATATTTGTCCGCGTTTTTACAAGCTATTCGTCATCAATCACGCCATCCTGGCTAGTACAACCGGCACTTTGTACCTACCAAATCCTGATAAAAACTTCCGGCTGTACTAGCCAGGATGGCGTGGCCTGACGTGAGCGAGTTAAAATTTTCGTGGACGTCAAACAATAAGGGAAACGACGAGAGTTACGCTTCTGGTATAACTTCCTATTCTGTGACCTAGTTGAAAACCAAATTCTCAAAAACGGCATGTTTAGCAATAATACAGCTAAACATTTTAGTCAAAGAGCAAATAAATGTAACCACGCCATTCTACGATGAAAACTCTAAGTATTCCCAGTCAATTTTAGCAAATATTTCAAGCACTAAACAGTGAAAAATACATCGCAAATTTCGCAAAAATTTGTGACGCCAATATCGTACCTACAAATGTAAAAAAATACAAAACAAAGACGAAAAACATTTACCTTGAATACTTTGTCGTGGCTTAGGCATGTTTTTAAAACAATTAGACCAGTTTACGCTTCAAGATCACTCTTTTAAAGTGGAAAATATAGCAAAACAACAAAAATGCCGAGAACTTTGGTAACATTCGCAATACGCGTGACGTCACGTTTTTTAACAAGGATGCAGTCAATGACGTCAGAAGTTTCCAATCCATTTATTTTATTATCCATGGTGACACTTGCTGCACAGAATAGAAAATAAGACCAGAAGCCTCACTCAGGGTCACTTTTTTACCTCTCCCGGTCATTCTGACTGGCCACATTTTCATGCCTTCCAATGTGATTGCGGACGTCTTGAATTAAAACATGAAACTATGATGTGTCGAAACAAGTTTCTAATAGTTTGTTTCACTTAACGTTAGTGTAACTGCATGTAAACGTATCAATGACCGGTCAAAAACAGATTTTGACCGAGCAAAAATCAAGTTGACCGATCATTTTGACCGGAGACCTATCTCCCATTATTTTAAGCCCTATCAGTATAAACAATGAACTGGAAATGTGTAACTAAGTGCAGGATTTTCACCGCGGATTTTTACCAAGATTCAGATTGTACTTTTCCAAATTGTACTGATATTCATACATATTTCCAAGCCAAACTGAAACTCAAAGTCATTGGGCATCCATCCGATATCAGTCATATCACAATATGTCCGACCCATCGGCATTGGATATTTGTCAGACGGTTCTCTGTCTCATATTTTAAGGCCTGCTTTTCGCGTTTCACTTTTTTCTTGGAAAAAAATCGGCTTATTGGCTGACCTGTATCTTGTAATCCCCGAGCTATCTCTTGGTTTTTCTGAGATTTTGTGGCTATCTATGAAAAAGCAAAATAATGGATTTTTTACATAGTTCACTATATATATATATATAACCATTCACGAAGCACTAAAAAGTATTCTGCATTTTCAACTTTCCCTACCTGTGCATTTATATATCTCGCAAATTTTTCTAAACCAATTTCATGGAGACCAACAAGCGGAAAAATTTTGAAAAATCTAATTCAGACAAAAACAAAATAAAGTAAGACCATTATCAGGTCTTATCATAACATACTAAACAAAAACAAAGAGCTTGACACTGACACTTGAACAAAAGAAGAACAAGATAAGTAAAAGGAGATATGTTTATTTAAAGCAACACTCTATTTAGAAACTTTGAGGGGACCAGTTCAGTATCAGGTACTTATAATATTGTTGATATTGGTACTTCAAACTTTTCTTTTTTCAACCATACTATAGTCACTGAATCTAACATTCTAACTAGGTGCCACTTTCGAGAAATTCGAAGTCAAATTTGATAGAAATTCGAAGTCAAATTTTTTTTTTTTACAAAAACAAACTGAATCACGTAATAAAAACCGCAAAAAAGGCCTATTATGAAACACAATTTCTTAAGTATAAAAATGATATTAAAAAGACATGGCAAACTATTAACGAAGTTCTTAACAGAAATAAAACTAGATCAAAACTACCCGATACTTTTTTACAGAAGAATTCAAATAATAATGTTTCAAATCCTCTGGAAATTGCTAACAAATTTAACGAATATTTTGTGAAAATTGGTCCACAACTAGCCAAAAAAATTCCCAAAAATGATAACATAACGTATGAAAGCTACCTTAATGGTAACTATGTTGAAAGTATGTTTATAGAACCTGTGACTGAATATGAGCTGCAAGTTGAGATTAATAACTTAAGTGAAACTAAAAGTGCAGGACATGATGACATAAGCGCGAAAATGATAAAGATCATCAGTGAAGAAATAATTAAACCTCTAACATATATTTATAATCTATCATTTGAAACTGGAAAAATACCAAATTTTTTGAAAATAGCTTTAGTTACTCCTATTTTCAAAGCTAAGGAAAATAATCTATTTGAAAACTATCGACCTATATCGGTATTAACTTGTTTTTCAAAACTACTTGAAAAACTTATGCACAAGCGATTAATTAACTATGTTGAAAAACATCGTATACTTTCAGAACATCAATTTGGTTTTAGAAAAAAATAGATCAACTGAGCATGCCATTCTTGAACTAACCGATAAGATATCCAAAGCAATAGATGAAGGTAAATATACTGTAGGTATTTTCCTTGATCTCTCTAAAGCCTTCGACACTGTCAATCACGAAATTCTCATAAAAAAACTTCAACACTATGGAATTAGAGGTATAGGTCTACAATGGTTTATAAATTATTTACAGGAAAGAACTCAAATGGTCAAATATAAACAACATAGGTCAACTGAAATGAGCGTTAGGACTGGCGTCCCACAGGGTTCAATTCTTGGACCACTACTATTTCTAATATACATTAATGACATTGAAAACTGCAGTAAAATTCTTTCTTTCGTCTTATATGCCGATGATACAAATGCCTTTTATTCAAATTCGTGCCTAAATACTTTAGCTAGTACTATACAAAATGAAATGAATGAAGTAGTGCAATGGCTTAACGCCAATAAATTATCAATCAATGCATCGAAAACAAAATTTGTCATTTTTAAATCAAAAAATAAGTCACAGCATCAAGAAATCATAGTAAAAATAAATAATGATATAGCTGAACAAGTACCTTGGGTAAAATTCCTAGGTGTATTAATTGATCAAGAGTTGACATGGAAGAATCACATCAACTCCGTTCTGAAAAACATAATTAAATCTGCGGGTCTGATTGCTAAACTAAGACATTTTACGAACAAAAACACTTCGAAATTGATTTATTATGCATTGGTCTATCCATACCTCACGTACGGAAATCTAGTTTGGGGAAGTACATACCCAACAAGGTTACAAAAGTTACTAAATGTGCAAAAGAAAATTGTACGACTAATCTGTTTTAAATCTTATATGGATCATTCTGAACCAATATTTTTACAATTGAAAATCTTGGAATCTACAAAATTAATGATTATCTATGCAGCTTATTCATGTATCGCTTCAATTATTGTCAAAATTTGCCGGACTTTTATAATGATTACTTCAAACAAAATAACGAACTATACAACTATAATACTCGAAATTCTACCAAGTTGCATGTGAGCTATAAGAGAACAAACTATCGCAAATACACTGTATTTAACAAAGGAGTTTCTATATGGAATTGCCTTGATGAAGAAATTAAAAATATTAAATCATATTTTTCTTTTAAGAGAACTGCAAAATCCTATTACTTGATGTCTAGTTGATGTAAATATTTCAGAAATATTAATGACAGTATTCTGTAATGTACTAAATATTCCTTAAACATTTTCCATATTTGTTTGTAAATAGTTTGTGTTTTTCATTGCAAATTGTCCTTATGTACATAATCTATTTTTATATTACTGAACACTAAAACTATAGGGGCCTCGTCTTAAAAGTCCAACAGGATTTCCAGAGGTCTCTAGCCCGTTTATATATTCTTAAATATTCAACTTGTAAATATTATTTGTGGGTAAATAAAACTAATCTAAAAACAAAAATAGTCTTAAAACAGTCTTCAATCACTTAAGGTGGCTCCCTACAGTTCTCTAAAATTCTAGGTATTTTGAGTATCGTTCGCTTTGAACCGAATTTATATTAGATACACTTAAGACAAGGCCATATGATCATTTCCAGGAAAGTTCAGAAGCTGTGTGCTGTCCATTTATGAACAAATTAAAACAGTGTTTGTGTTGCCATGGCAACCATGACGTTTAATCTTTTGCACTTTTATTGTCTAATTTCACAATAAATTGACAATATCTATATTTTCCTTCGGTGAATTTTTCTGAAATTTCTTTTTAAGATTTATGGTCCAAGAAGGAAAAACATATCAAAATTTAAAGGGAATTTACAAATAAGTTTTCGAGATATTCGTGAATGACGGTTACAGAAAAAGTTATTTGTAGAATTTATTAAAATTTGGATATATTGTACCACTCGTCTTGTATAACAAAAATACAAAGTTTAAAAAAATTTCACCGAAGAAAACACGAGAAAATCATCGCTAAAATCGGCGTGGCCAGCATGAAAAAAAATCGACTCGACATGAGCACGATCTGCGCATGCGTGTAAATTGTAGCGTGTGATTTATAGTAATTTCAACTTTTTGGCTTACAATACATAAGAAAACAGATATTTCTGACTTGTTTGATATGAAAATAAAATATTAATCTTGAAAATACTAATAAAAAACACTATTATAGGCATTGTATTAAATCCAGAGTTAGTTTACATTTGTTTTTGTTGTTAAAATCGGTGTGAAAACTTTTCAAAACATCGAACTACAAGTTTAACTTTTCATATAAAACAACTCATAACTGTTTTATTTGATTTAGCAGATAAAACGATACCTGTGAATTGAATTGATTGACAGAACTTATATAAGTTTCGGCAACAGTTCACTACTGTTCAAGAGTTAATAGAAGACAGTATCATTTCAGTTTGACAGCTCGCAAAACAACAAGTTGAAAATTTTGAGCAATATGAAAGACAATACTGAACGTAAATACGTAAAAACACACTAAAAGATAGGTTAAACTAGTTAATAACATACGTACTGTTCGAATTCAGAAAAAATTAGGATTATAATGAAAAACTGGGGCTTTCTTTGTAGATAAAAACGCCAAAAAACTTCCCACGGCTTGTTTCAATATTTTTGCCGAACAGTAAACACGACGATTCCACGCGCAGGTCGCGAGGATGAAGTCTGATCTATATAAATCGTATTTAAACTGTACTAACTGTAGGGAGCCACCTTAAGTGCTGGTGTAATGGAAAAGAAGGTAAAATTGGAGAAATGAAGCACTCCAAAAGAGATTAGAGTGAAAGAACCTAATATTCTTTGCTGCCTGAAATGCAAATTTAAGGTTGTGTTATATATTGAATATCCATGATTCCCAGTTACATGTTTTGAAACTGTTTTTGTGAGTGGTTGGGTTAAACAAACCTTTGCCAGAACTTAAGAGCCTTTAGATTCAAATTGTTTTTGGGGAATATGTGCACCCCCCCCCCCTAGCTCCCTCACCAATATTCTCCCACCCAACCACACCATTATTCTGTCACTTATATGCAGGTAAAAAATCCTTTCATCCCCCCCTCCCCCCACAGTCAAACACCTGTTGCTTACGTAACATCCCTATATGTGCAGTTCTAAATTTTTCTGAAAATAAACCCTGGATAAATGGTATACTAATATGCATGGACAATGGATTAATTAATGGAATCCTGTCCATTGACCTTAAGAAAGTTTTTGATATAACTGATCACAATATTCTATTAAAAAAACTCTCATGCTATATGGTTTCAGTAACAATACTCTTGATCTTTTTCGCAACTATCTCTCGGAACCAACTCAAGTTACTGTTATTAATAATACATCATCGCAAAATATTTCACTCCTATTTCTAATATATATTATAAAACTCATTAATAATTCATGAAGGAAATTCAAAAGAAATGAATGTTTAATCAATATATCATATAAAGATCGGCTACTCATGTTTTATCTAGTACTTAACGATCTACCAGATTGTAATCTCATGTCTGACTGCCGCCTTTTTGCTGATGACACAAATTTGACATGTGCGGATAAAGACTACAATCAAGTTTTCTCTGCTATGGACAGCGACTTAAATATCCTAAAAAGTTGGTTCGATGCTAATAAACTAAGCTTAAATGCTCTTAAAACTAAATGTATGTTTATATCCACACACCACAAGTTTCACGCCACAAGATTCTAAGCTTTTTGTCCCAAGACCTTTGGCTGAGTCTCTTAAGAAAAGTTTTACTTATAGAGCAACCGTCTATATAGGAATAGCCCACCTGTCGAAGCTGTAAATGCTACATCTGTAGTTAATTTCAAAAATATTACTAGACAATCCTAATTTTCTTCTACTTTTCTTTAGTATTGTGATTCTTAGTTGTAATTGTAATTTGTAATTGTAATAGTATTATGTAATTGTAATAGTAATACGTAGATATTTTTAATGTGCACGGCTCCGTGGAAAAGCACATTCTGTGAAATGGACTCCGTGTGTAAATAGAGTTTTAATAATAATAATAATGGATATTTACCGAGACACGGAACGTCGAGGCAAATATCTAGCAGTGCACGTTTGTCGCAAGCATGCAAGTAAATACTTGACTAGTTTTTTGGACTGACAAGGCTCGTTGACAAAGAAAAATTGTCAATTTTTTGCCGTACGCACGAGATCAGCAAGTAATACTTGTCAAGGAAAACTTGGTCGCCTGTATATGGGGTTTAATATATTAAAAACATAAGACTACTGAAAATTATACGACTACAAAGACTCTGCCTACCTGCAAATGAACCAGGTTTGTTAAATTTCGAAAGAAAACTTTACATTCTTCCTCTTCTGAGTTTGTGAGAATAGCCCATTCGAAATCGGAGTATGGCGTCATTTCATTTCTCGCTAAAGACCCAAGGACAATGACTTCATGATCACAAGGTGGTGTTCCAAGTAACTCCAAACATTCGTTAATTATCGTTGCCAAGAACAGCTTCATTCCAACCGAAATTGTATCAGATAGTCTTTCTATCTCCTCGGTTTCATCTTTGAGCATCTGTCGCACATCACATTTGTTCGATGATTCTGTGTTCTTAGACGATCTACGGCACTCTATAGACTCCAACGACTTTTTTACCTCATTCCTTAAATTTTTCAGCTCATTTTCTTTAAGCTCTGAATTAAATTTACAGTGAAGAGGATTTCCTCCAACCATTTCAACCATGTTGTCTTGGATATCAAGTAACTTACGAGAGACGATTTTCGACAGCGTTTTCGACAATTCGCCTTCCACGTCCTCTGTTTTTAAAAAATTGCGCACAAAGTTATACAATGATGCAGCTTGAAGCAGAAATCGTTGTCTCCGCGGCAACTCCAAATTTTTGTCTTCTGCTCTCCTCTCTAGGACTTCAGCTAAGTAGCGATACGGCTCTGGATTTCTTTTGTATGAGTTGTCCAACATAACTGTCCGCATGGCCTTAACCGAGTATTTTTCAGCGACCTCTAATTCTCCTTTTGCCAAAGCCCGTTTTGCAGTTTCAATCAACTCGGCTGGGTCTGACTGTTAAACAAAGATGTTTTAATATTTTAAAACGGTTTGGTTACGAACCATATCTTTTTGTCATTACGAAAGCCTTTTCTACACGAACAAATTTTCTTCAACAACTTTTTTCTCGTGTACACAGCAACTTGGCTGTTTTCGGTCATGGATAACTTGTCACAAATTATGGACAACTTGCCACAAATTGTGAACAATTTGCAACAAATTGGACTTGCACGCAAAAATTGTCACACAAATTTGTCGTAGAAAATCAGTTCATGTGAATTGGGTTTAAGGGATATGACAAGAAATATTAGTTTGTTTTATTTGAAAGAACTTTTAAATCACGTAGAAAACTTCTTACACTTCTTGAAATATTTTTATTGAAAATTGATTGAAAATAATGAGCTGCCGCCATCTTGGAAAATTTTTTGACCTGAGTAAATGTGCTCATAAAACTATTCCTGGCATTGGCGTGGCCTAGAGTGTGTCCACCCTTCTTTCAGGCTAGGAACGCCAGTGATTCTTGGGTATAACTGAATAGCAACAAATAGATGTTTAAAATGTTTTACCCAATTCCAAATTTAAAACAGCTACAAAGGTATAGTTTTGATGTCATCATATTGACCAGTAGTTGTCGAGATAAACACTATATGCCTAGCCCGGCTTGAGATGTAACATGTTTCACTCATTTATTTTATACTTTATAGCGAGCGAAATCATTGTCCGTTTAAAACATGATGACTTCCTCAGTTGTGGTTCGTTTCTGCCACTGAACTGTTTACAATCAGTTTTTAATATAAATCAAGAAAGTATGCTCGGTGTTCATAAATCGGCTTAGGCCTGTTTCAAACGTCACACTTCTTGTGTGCCGAACGCATTAAGGCCTGATTCCACGGGCGCTTTTTCTCGGCGAAATGCGAATTATTTCGCCCGTTTCTTTTGAATTGCGACTACTCGAATAAATTATTTCTGCTTGATTGCTCACAATTCAAAAGAAACAGGCGAAATATTTCGCATTTCGCCGAGAAAAAGCGCCCGTGGAATCAGGCCTTTAGAAACAATACTGTAGATAATGTGCAGCTGATTATATATTGTTTCTAATGCGTTCGGCACATGAGAAGCGCGACGTTTGAAACAGGTCTTAGGACCACTTTTAATTACCTCAATAGTATTTCCATCTTTGTAGTCTTCAGGCAAGAATGAGTCGATAAAACCTAGAAATACAGTATATAAATGTTGACTTTTGTGGATTTTCATGAAGGGCAAAATTGGATGAGTTGTACAGTCATAATTTATTAATACACTGATACTGTACATATGTACACTACATGCATACGTCACGTCGTTGGCTTTGGCCTGTTCTAAGCCCTAACTTTCCATAGGGATCGTGAGCTAGACGCTGCACCTCCTCTAATTTTTTTTGTTGACTGTTTGAGCACTTCCTTGCCCAAACTATAGGCCACAAAATGTCAGGCCGTGGACCGTTGGCCAAAATTATTTCGCTTCGTGGCAAACCCCTGGGGAATAGATTTTCTGTGGTTCAATGCATAGTACCATAGATGCTCGATTACCACAAAAAGTTCCCAACAAGCAAAAAACTTGCCAAACACCGAGAAAATGGGTGATCAATGATTATCCTATGGAACGCCATACTGGACAAAATTACTTTAGGATTATATACGTAAAACTTCTCTCGCGCGTACATCTTATCTGCATTCTTGCAAGGCTTGAATACACGCGTATAAAACATCATGCTTCGCGTGTAAACCGGCTACTGTACTAACTGTGCGCAATACTTAGAAATATCCCCGTAATACCTGAAAACATCGCCCGGAAACGTTAAACCTCGCCCTTATGACCTCTAAATGTGGCCCGTAAGACTTATAAATATGGCCCGTAAGACTTCTAAATGTGGTCCGCGCGTAATACTTCTTGGCCGTAATTTAATATGAAAGTATTATATTTATAGTAAGACTGTCTGTACCAGTGTTGGTAGTACCAATGTGAAAATGCTGTGCTGAGTGGTTATATTACTACCTTAAAAATAAGCAGAAACTCGACGTTTCGAGCGAAGCCGAAGGCTCTTTATATGACGTATCATGGGATGAAAAATCCCCCTCCAGACTATATATAATGACATATATATATATATGTTTGTAATTGTTTTGTTTTCATGTTAATTAAAGTCATTACAAATTCACATTTCTTTATTTAAAAGTCTTACGCACAGAACGTTCGAGTTTATAGACAACATGTAAACAAGTATTATGTACGGACTTCACAAAAAAATAATACTTTCATATTAAATTACGGCCAAGAAGTATTACGCGCGGACCATATTTAGAAATCTTACGGACCACATTTAGAAGTCTTACGGACCATATTTAGAAGTCTTACGGACCATATTTAGAAGTCTTACGGACCACATTTAGAAGTCTTACGGGCCATATTTAGAAGTCTTATGGGCGAGGTTTAACGTTTCCGGGCGATGTTTTCGGGTATTACGGGGATATTTCTAAGTATTGCGCACAGTTAGTACAGTAGCCGGTTTACACGCGAAGCATGTTTTATACGCGTGTATTCAAGCCTTGCAAGAATGCAGATAAGATGTACGCGCGAGAGAAGTTTTACGTATATAATCCTAAAGTAATTTTGTCCAGTATGGCGTTCCATATTATCCTCTATGAAATTTTTATTACAGCAAGAAAATGTGACATTTTGTATTCAATTACAACAAAAATGACTTGCATCATCAGAAAGCTTACAAAAAACCGCACCTAGGACTTTTAAACTGTTTTTTGATCCTTCAAATAGTCTTTGAGTTATTGCTGTTTTAAATGTGAAAATTGGACCGAAATGTCGCAATAAGGACTGGGTACTGGGACAAAAACGCGTTTTTGACAGCGTATAACTCGAAAACAATTTGAGATATAAAAAAACTGTTTAAATGCCTTATATGTAGATTTTTGTAAGTTTTCTGATAATTCAACTCATTTTTGCTGTAATTGAATACAAAATTTCACATTTTCTTGCTGTAATACAACTAGGAGTTACTATCGCAAGGAAAATGCTGCCGATATGTACATGTAGGATGTGCTACAAAAAGAGCGTTTTTCACTGTATGTATGATTTATTGTCTTACACATCGTCGTTCCTCAGTTACCTTCGTACAATTATATCTTACATCTAATCTTATGAAAAGTATATTTTAATATACTTAACAGTGCGACTTTGATAGTTGACACATAATACGTCAAATGATAAAATGTGAATATTATTGAATGATTTTGTCACTCGTACAACTTTTAATTTGGCTATTCAAACAATTGATTTAAAATAGTTGAATTTATACTTACTGGGATGTTATTGCTTATTGGGATGTTGAAATTATGTTTGTTTTAAATACATTTAATTGATATTCCATAAATTCATTTTGTATGATTTCATTGACCTTGACGTTGTTCAAAATCATTTGTATTGAAACTGTATGTCTATGACCTATGTTATGTACTATATTAACCCATTGAGTCGCATTGCACCCTGATGCACCCTACTTTGAACAGTATTTTACTCTGTCTAACGGCAGACGATTTTACTCGTCAAGGGGAGAGTGCTGGCGCTTAATGGGTTAACTGATCTATCTGCCCATGTGTCTAGTTAACCCATTGGGTCGCATTGCACCCTGATGCACCCTACTTTGAACAGTATTTTACTCTGTCTAACGCCAGACGATTTTACTCGTCAAGGGGAGAGTGCTGGCGCTTAATGGGTTAACTGATCTATCTGCCCATGCGTCTAGTTAACCCATTGGGTCGCATTGCACCCTGATGCACCCTACTTTAGTACTTTACTCTGTCTAACGCCCGAGTATTTTACTCTGTCTAACGCCAGACGATTTTACTCGTCAAGGGGAGAGCGCTGGCGCTTAATGGGTTAACACGCCCAAAATCTGTACTAAAACTGCTCTTTCTGTTTTGTGATTGGCACAGTTTAATCAAAGAATCCTCCCGTTGAACCAGAGCCTTCACAATATTTCAATTTATTATTAACTGAAGGCTCTGGAATCCAGGATAGCTTGCCATTGAATACAGTGCAATGCTTATATTTCTGAATGAATAAGATCATACTCAGAACAGTCAGAACTGCAAAACTGTATTGTTAGAAAGAAGTTGAAGTTGTGAGCATTATTGTGGTAACACAGCCATATGTATATATCAATGTATGTCAGTAGAATCATGTTTATAGGCTTTATCTATAACTGAGGCCTTATACAAGTCATATCTTATACAAAAGTCAGTTGATATGCTATATTACATGTAATTGCTGATAAGTCCATATATGCAGACAACAATCCACACTGGGTAGCTCTAGGAATCTTGTTAAGCCTGATTTAACAACATCCGCGTTTGTTTTTAAACTATAAACATTTAGAAATAGAACGTACCGAACACTATTATATACTCACCGCCTTTGGCTTTGCACATATTAAGTGACATAACAAACAAATAAACTAAAAGTTCATTTGCTTCTTGTATCAGCATAAAGGCATTAATCAGTACTGTCGATTTGGTCGGGAATAGATCAGTGATTCAGTGGGTATTATAATTGCCGATATATTCTTGAAATCATTTTGTGTCAATGCCTCTATATCGAAGTTTAATACACTAAAGTGACTAAACAAGTATAAACAGCAGA
>CACRXK020012055.1:0-15564 GCA_902702795.2 Paramuricea clavata
AAAAAATATTAGCAAGGTTGTCGTTACTTTTCACTAGGCCGTGTACTTACAGACAGTATAAGAGATTCCCATGCACCCACCCTCCCCGAACCACCCAAATAATATTAGAAAGACATTCAAAGTTTATTATTCACTCCAACCCCACCCAGATAAAATTATATAAAAATTTTATTTCTTTCATTCCAAACTTTAGCGGCAGCATAACCGAAAGTTCGTTTCATTGAATTTGTTTTTGGCTTCAACAACATCAACTTATTTTTGTTATTTTTTAATTCATATCGATCTGAATTATATAGTTTAAACATGTCCGAAATGTTTTCGTGAAATTGGCATGTAAGTGCTTTTGATACATATTTTAGTCGTTGCTCCGTCATTCTTTCACCTAACGTTTTCCAATCTAGTTTCTTTAAAATATCTATGGAGCGTATTTCATGAGTCAACTGTAATAACTTTTGCAGCTCAGTTTTGGAGTTTCTGAAGATTGCCTCTTAAAGATTCGCCACAGTTTAATACCCCAAATCATCGAGCAGTAATCAAAGTGTGGTTGGACTAAAGCTCGATAAAGATGTTTAAGAGTTTCCGTTGAAACGTATGGCCCACACGAGTAAACGCGACGCAATTATCGGTCAATCGCTAACAAGTATCCTCTTACTGGCCAGAAATATGATCTTGCGATGCACTTTGGGTGCATAAACCTTATTAATTTTTGCATTTCTTTGATCATTGTCAACTTCTTCAATCAAATCAAGCCATTTTTCATCATCTTACAAACATACAATAAAAGAGTTCACTGAAAGTACAATTGGTTCACGAGCAGGGGTAGATACAGTAAGAAATAAATTGTATTGCATACTTTTGATCCATTCATATTCTTTTTGTGTATGTACTATTAATAAATATGTAATTTTTAAACTTTTAAAACAAATTTTAAATATGCACTATCAATAAAGAAGGATCGAATGAAACATTAAAGTATTTGGCAGTCTCATTTCTCAATGAATGTATTTTATTCTTAACAAACACCCAAAACCTACTATTAAAGTTATTTAGAAAATACGACAACTTTAAAGGGCTCTACTTTTTAAAGCAGGCAACTAACCATCACCAAATTTTGCTTAAAAGTAGAATAGCATGTGGATATGATGTGGAATAAAAATTACTGTTGTATCTGTATGGCTTCCATAAAAATTTTTCCCATAAAGATGACGTATATTTCGTGTCTTCAGAAACACATAATTAGACTTTTTGCTGTGCCATAACACATTACTGGTTGCAGATACAAAGATGAAAGTGCAATATTTGAAATCTCCGCATACAAATACATCTTTGTGCAAATTTTGATGGATATACCATGTACGGGTATGAAGTTACAGGTCAAAATGTAAAATAGGGTAATGGTGAATTTAGCACTGGCCACGCCCACTTTTTTGCTTTTCGGGCCATATTTCGAATTGCGATATCTCAAAAACTATTGCAGCTACGATGCTCAAATTTTGAACTTAAACTATTCCCACACAATGTTAACTGCCTGCGAAATATAAAGAAATTTGGAGAGGGTGGGTGTCAAATCAGTTTTTTTTGTGTTGAAATGGCATGGAATTACTTTAACACAAACAATAAGCTCACCCACTCGCGTGACCATGACTTCATCTACCCTGTTGGATGTTTGTCTCACCCCAACTCCAGATAAGTTAGTCTTATCTAAAGTGGTGCAGATTGCTATCAGCGATCACTATATGATTTTAGTTGTTCGTAAAATTAATATTCGTCCTAAACAAAACAACCGCCACAAGAAAGTCGAAATTCTAAACTTTAAGTATTTTAATGCTGAAAATTTCCTAATAGATTTGAGTAATCAGGAATGGGGATTGTTGGACAATAACTTCTGCGTTGACAGGATGTGGGAAACATGGAAAATTATTTTCTTGTCAGTTCTAGATAAGCATGCACCAATTAGAGAAAAGAGAGTAAAAAATATACCAAATATTCCTTGGCTGACTAATGCAATTAAAAAACAAATACGTGAACGGGATCGTCTCAAATTCCTTGCCGTTAAATACAATTCAGAAAATTACTGGACTTAATATAAAACCTCTAGAAACCATATAACTAGTATACTGCGAGAAGCAAAAACAGCATATTATAAAGCACAATTTGAAAGTGCCAAACATGACCCTAAAAAAGCTTGGAAAACCGTTAATAAAATCCTTAACCGGAAACAAGAATGTCGCGAAATAAATTGTATCCATACTCAGAATGGTCAAATTTCTTGTCCAAATGAATTAGCGGAGCGCTTTAATAATTACTTTACTGACATTGGTCCAAAAATTGCCACAACCATTGGTAATACTGATAGAAATTTCACGGATTACATAACAAAAGCAACAAGTAGTTTCAAGTTTCAAACAGTGTCTCAAACCAAAGTATACAAACTTCTCTCCTCTTTAAATCCTTGTAAATCTACTGGAATTGATAAAATTTCCGCTAAAATTATTCGTATTGCTGCGCCAATAATTGCAAATTCACTGACAAGTATTTTTAATACGGCAATCTATAGTGAAACTGTTCCTTCAGAGTGGAAACTAGCGAGAGTTATCCCTTTACACAAAAATGGCCCTCGAAACATGTTGAATAACTATCGCCCAATTTCCATTCTGCCTATAGTAAGTAAAGTTTTTGAAAAAGTTCTATATAGTCAACTATATGATTATTTTGTTGTTAATAATTTGTTGTCTCAAAATCAATTTGGTTTTAGGCAGTTCCATTCTACAGCTTCTGCCCTTTTGGACAGTACTAACGAATGGTTCATTAATATGGACCGTGGTCAATTCAATATTGCAGTATTTCTTGACTTGCAGAAAGCATTTGATACTATAAATCATAATATATTAAGAAACTTGATCTTTATGGTCTACAAAAACCTGCCCTAAATCTTTTAGGATCATACTTAGAAAACAGATTTCAAATGTGTACTGTGAACGGCGTATTGTCTAGAAAAAATCTAGTTACTTGTGGGATCCCCCAAGGTTCAATTCTTGGGCCACTCCTGTTTCTAATTTATATAAACGATCTGCCTACAAGTCTTGAACACTCGTCATCAAGAATGTTTGCCGACGATACAACGTTAACTGTATCTGGTAAATCTCTTGATGATGTAGAAGTTGCCATCAATCACGATCTTTCAAACGTTAATCAGTGGCTCTGTGCAAATAAACTATCTTTAAATCTCGTTAAAACTGAGTACATACTAATTGGATCACGGCATAATATTAATAATATATTGGCTACCCCAAAGGTATTTGTTGGTGACATACCAATTAAAAGGGTAAGAGAAACAAAGGCACTTGGAGTCTATATTGATGAATTTCTATCATGGGAAAAGCATATTGATAAAATTGCTAAAAAAGTCTCATCCGGAATTGGGGCAATCAGAAAGTTAAAATCATGTGTAGACCGTAATACATTAATTTGTGCCTATAATGCACTTGTTTTGCCTCACCTTGATTATTGTTGCGAAGTTTGGGACACCATTGGTACCACACTTTCTGATCGTCTCCAGAAATTACAAAATAGGGCTGCTAGAGCTATCGTGGGTCGTAAAAATGAACATGGTCAATCTGAACTTGCTCTAAATGAATTAAACTGGAAACCTCTGAGCGAACGCAGAACTCAGTTTGTGGCAAGTCTTATGTATAAAATTACTCATGATCTAGCGCCCTTACGACTTACTGATATTTTTCAAAAGACGTCTTCCTCCCAGCATTATAATTTGCGGGGCTCTTCCACTAAACTCCATTTGCCCAAGCCTAAGACTGAATATCTTAAAAAAAGTCTTAGCTATAGAGGGGCTAAACTGTGGAATAGTCTCCCAAATGAATTAAGAGGAAAAGAATCACTAGCTATATTCAATAAAAACGTATGACACCTGGCTACTAATTAGAGTTTTCAAACCCATATTTACCTTGACTATTTAATCTATTAATATTTACTATTATGTATGTATGTATGTATGTACTGTATGTACTATTATCTATTTAATTATGTATGTAATTGTAATAACTGCATGTAAGTAACTGTATTTGTATGTTTAACTTTTCTAAATTTTTAATGTAAATTTGAATTTAATGCTACGCCCCCCTTGGAAATCAGCTTTTGCTGTAGGGGTTAGCGTAGTAAAATAAAGTTTTACCTACCTACCTACCTATCTGAAACTTATGATGCGCTATAGCGCTTATATTAATCTTTGGTACAACTGGCGTGAAGCTTAAAATATTGATTCAATAAGTTTAATATCAATATATTTATTGAAAAATAGCTATTATGTCAGAATAAGAAAACTTAAGATTATCACGCGAATTAGCCAGCGTGGCAGGCGGTATTTCTACAGGCAACGAAAATTAGGGAGTCAAAAGAAATACCGTCTGCCGCAAAACTAGGGGTTTTTGAATTACCCGTCCGCTGGTGAACGGAAAAAACGGATTGGTTAGTATTTTTATGTAGTTGTCAATCAACGGCTAAATTCGGTTAAATGTTAATCATTAACCAAATGTTTTGACGTTTTGAAACTCTGCGTTTTGAAATTAGTTCACGTCAAGTCAGACCAGAAATGGAATACCATAATAAAAGAAGCAAATTTAAAGATACAAGCTGAAAAATAACACTCTAAGTAGTGTTTTTGATAGAGATTCGAACAAGAATATTTAACAAAGAAGATACGTCCGAAGGGGCCGAAGTTATGATCGGCGAAAAGTATGGGCTAGTCTATATTTTCGTTCAGACTATTACATGCGCATTAATTTGATAATATACGATCTCGCTTGACTTTCAAAGGCCATAAATGGCAATAATGTTGACATTTTACTAAAACTATCGATAGAAATTAGGAGATATTTCTTCACTGAATCGAACGGTGGGATTTGCATATAGGCCTATTATGTTCTGAACCAAAGATACGTGCATGATAGATGTACGAACCTCCAAAGTATAAACTAGGGGCCGGTTGATGCAGTAATTATCAAATAACATAGTTAAACCCTTATATACCCGTTGAATATGTATAGTTGTAAACAAATAAAAACTATCGTTCTATAAGGTTCAAAACTTTCAGTTTGGTTGTTGACTGATGATGAATCTATAGTATAGACTTGCATGCTTTGTATTTTGAGCTTATTAAACCACCGTTTTAAGGCAGCTAAACGGCTAAACGGGCTTGGTTTATATTAACCCATAAAATAAATTCCTTGATTCTCATCACTAGACACAGTCTACACTTTGAAATGTCGAAGACAGTGGGAGATTTATTTTTTATATTTTATATTTATATAATTTATATATCAATAGTTCGTATCTCCACGAACAATGACAGAATGACTGAGTTTCTTTAAAATACAATGAAATTTCATCCAAAATTCTGTTTGTTTCAAATTGGAAGTTTAAAATGGCAATAAAAATCCTATATTAAAAATATAAAAAAATTAACTGTCTTGAATTATTTTGTCGGGCGGTACATTTATATTGTATAACGAAATATAAAACATTTTCACGAGGATTTTAAAATTCAGTCGGGCGGTGATGAGATCAAAGAATTTATTTTATGTTGGGCAGTTGGGACTTGGGAGCAACTTGGGAGTGGCTAATTTTGAATATTTACTTAATTAATGCATCTATAAATAGCTTTGATGCTTCAGAGGCGGTAGTTCATTTACACCTAACCTGATAACAGACCTACGTTTCGCCCGCCCCACAATTCGCGGGTCGACGAAGGGCGAAACGTAGGTCTGATGAAAATGTTGTCACAAGTGCATGTAAGTCGACCGCCAGGCGGTCGACAAAGCTGAGTGGCTAATTCACAGGGAAATGGGTTGTGATTGGTTGGTCGCTAACATGAAAAGATTTGAAAAGATCAGAATATTTTCAACGGTGAATCAACGCATATAAACATGCATACAGTGTAATATTATAAATGTTTTGTGATGCCGAACGACAACTAGGCTTTGATCAGTATCTACCGTCTACAAATAAAACTAGAGGGGAGTAGAGCAGTACGTGTCAAATTCTTCAGCGTTGTATCTTTCCGTTGTAATAAACAATACAATATGGGCTAGTATCCAAAGGTCGTAGGTTCGAATCCCACCGTGGCCGGGCATATTTTTCAAGCTCGCCCGGTGTGGATATACACTCAGAGTAACACCACCAATATAATACAATATATAATTTTTTATACACGGTCTAAGTTTTGTGATTAATTAATCATATAAATAAAACTCGGATACAAATATGTGCGCATTCATGATTTACATTTTGATAACATAGCACGTACAAAATATTTTATTTAGATTTTACCATTGTATGGCGATTTCAAATGTATAAATTGTAAGAGTTTGGATGCAATTCAACAACAATGGCACATTGGCATTGCCAAATTTGCGTAGGCAGATTTTATCGTATTTATAGAATGTGTTGAAAGTATTATTACTAGCTGTAAAGGTTTAAGTTTATAAAAGCAACGGGCTCCATGGGGTTACCAATATTTTAAATATTTATTCGAATATATGTACTTATCGACTCTTACTAGTTTACAAACTTGCAATAAAGTGAAATCGACAACTTTCATTGTATTTTTAGGTATTACATGTATGTGTCAATCATCATCGTTAATTATTGCAAAATGCAAAGTGGGCGGAAGGCGCTTTTGACAACATTTTCATCAGACCTACGTTTCGCCCAACCTCGTACCCAGGGCCTTTGCGCGATTCAGAGGCTCTGGTACGGGAAGCAAAGGCCCTGGTAAACACTGGTCACGTGTGTCCAAAAATATTGGACATTTCGTAATAATTTAGTTTTCAATCCGGGGGAAGCGGAGCCGATTGATTTTGTCAATAAAATTTACGATAAAACTTTCCTAGTGAGATCTAAAGTGGGTATACAGGGTGTATCAAAAAAAGCGCAATCCTCGACTGAAATGTAAATTGCTAAACAAATAATAGACGAAAACGTTAAAGTTTACATTCATTTTAAAGTAGCCATTCAGCTTTCTAACAGTGGGTTGTTTCTTAAATTTGACTCATTGGTTCGCGGGTAATAATACTTTACGTTATTGCGATTGGAGATTAAAAAAATTGAGATGGAATAACAAATCGTTCTCATGAAAATAACTGATTTTTTCATTAAAACAAAAAAATGTTACATTTTATTAAATGGATTGTAACAATAAGTATAATTACGGCTTTTCTTCCACTATTTTAACTCAGTTTGAAACTTCAAATGCGATATAATTTTGGCTTGGACCATCTAAGCTGACTGACATCAACTTGCTATAATTTCTGTTTACATTACATTACATTACATCGCAATTCGATGACACTCTGGCTCAGACACCAGAATGTTTTGACGATTTTTAGCATTCGTTTAGGATTTTCAAACAACCTGGTCTCTTTTAAAATACTTTTAATTTGTTCTTACGTGGTTTTCCAGATGTATTGACGACAACATTAAAGTTTAAAGAAGAAAATTCTAACATTTAAACCGACTAAACAATAACATAGTAAACTTGCATAATTAAGCAGCAACTAAAAATGATAGGTTTTACTAAATCTTTTCCTGTGCAATTATTACTAGCATTGGAAACAAGGATAATAGTTTGTTTGAAAGAGAAAAGAACAGGCTTTGAAGTAAGCCTAAAAGCGTTTAACTAGAAATAGTATTTCGAAAGTTATAAAGCACAAAATATGAATTGCGTTTATTTTGATACACCCTGTATATTAAAACTATGCATTCTACGAGCTTTCTTTCAACAGATGGTGGAATAGCGAACGGTAATACTTATCAAAGATCAAGGATCAAACTGAGAGAAAACTGGTCGAGTGATCTGTCTTTTATTATAAAATAAACTGTCTATTTTGTATCCATGTAGCTGCTCGTGTGCGACGTTTTATAAAGAATTAAATAAACATTGTTGATTAATAATGATTATAAGTAATTTTTACGTATTGACCAAAGAATATCACTTGGGATTTTATTGTACTTTCATGGAAGGATACATACTCAGTATTGTGCCTGTTTTGTGGAAGGGACATCTGTGGAAACGAAATTCTTCATGTGTAAACATGTAGTTGTCAAAGCAGAATATTTTAACAGTGACAGGTTGGTTTCCGCATGTATGTAATTTAAAATACAGTTGTGAATGAAATTATACACAGTATCTTGAAACCTTTGTGTGTGAGTTAATTTCATATTTAAATTTGGGATGTTTATTTCTCATTGTCTGGAAGAAGGGGGTAAAGGCGGGGGTACCAATCATGAGAAATAATATCCAATGACCTTGAAGTCCTGAAGGACATGTATAAAGTAACAAATTTATTAGGAATCTGATTTATAAATGTAAGCAAAAACCAGACTTAGGAGTCTAAAGGCAAATAACAGTCTGTACTGGGTGTGTGTTCACCTATTTGTTTACATTTGCAGTTACATTAGTTCATGATTTATGAAATTTGATAATTTTAGTCATGGCAACAAGTCACTGATAATTTTAGGGTAAATATTTTTCTGAAATACTTCATTTGTCAGTTGTGTCTTATAGTATATAATAAATATCTTGGAAAAAGGGTGTAATTGTACCCTGTCTAATAGCTTTGGTTCAATGCAATTGCCAACATCAGCAATTGGGCTGTCTTAGAATTCATGAAAGACCTTTGCTACAACCCCAAGAAAACATGCCTTGTATCAGGAGATTAAATGCTCTGTTTCAACCAGATTCACCACACAAATGTTATTGTTACCATTGTGACTGCTACCCTTTTTACAAATAATACACTGATAGTTGAGCACCAAGATTGACATATCATACTGTGTTTTCAAATATCTTTGGCTCATAATTTCCATAATGATGGTCAATTATTCCACTTGCTGAGAATATTATAATTACTTCTTTCCCATGGTGGTAGGGCTTTACAGAGAGGCATAGAGGCTTAATAAATATGGTTACACTGAATTTTATCAGTAAGTAAATTTCATTTTTTACATCGCGAAACAAAAGATCACCATATTATGCATGAATTATATGTCACTTTCACTTGGCACAGAGTGCACGAACACACCAAATTCAAACATTCACTGGCTGTTTCTAGAGGAAATAAACCACAGATTTTTTGTGCAAACAATATAATTCACGAGGGTAAAAAAATGCATACTTACATGTGTGCACATAGTTTCAAGACCAGCTAGCAGGATTGAAACCAACTTTCCCAGTTATGATTGGAGCTAATGAGAACATGACCTTATAGTTTTGAACACAAAATGGAATGGGACTTCATCTAGGTGGCAATATATTGGCATTCACCCATACCATGGCAATATCGCACAATATACAAGAATGCACCCATGCAGGTTCTGCCTTCTCACCAGCACAATTGATCAAGTCATACACATTCATTGCTGCCAATCTCTTTATTATTTATGTCTCATTACAATTGGTATGTACAATATATTTTCATTATCAGCAGTATCATTACAACTTGTGCATCACCAGTATCATCACAAATTGTATTTCACTAGCATCATCATCATTATTCTCACCATTCTACTTTTATTTATAGTCAATCACAATGAATCAAAAAATTTCCTATCACACCACTCATATATATTACTTAATTGCCCAAGGTTAAGGCCATTTCACAGCACTCCAGGATCTGAATACCTGCAACCACCTTTTCGATCTAATACTAAAACAGAAACAAACAACCATTGTCTTACTGGAATATCATTGCCATAAAATGACTGTCATTTGAAACCACATTCTGCTGTATTAGTGACAGCACAACTGCTCCACAACTAAGGTAAATAGTAGGGATGTAGTAAGTTAACACTGATTACTGGTAATTGTCTTTTTACATTTTGCTCACAACCAAAGTCCAATTATATGGAGCAGTAGTAAAAGACCCCACTATAGCAACGGAAGTAATTAGTATGCAAAATCTATGACGCAACTTGGGCAAGCCTGGCCCTAACCTTGGAGGTAGCGCGACCAATTAACGCGGGCAAGTCTGGGCCAAATGTGGCAGGCGATCGATTAGCATCACAATACAGCAACATCACTATATCTTTGCTCGGAAGAGAAAGATTTCTGCATGTATATTGAAGGACAAAAACCAAGACATATTTGAAACAGAACTAAACAGTTGCTAATCCCCCGTTGTCCACGTCGTTGTTAAGGTCAATATTTGCATGTTGTTCAACATTATTTAGCAAACCTACATACATATATACGGTCAAGATGACCGAATCAGATAGAATACTTGAAGCAAAAAACCTGTAGAACAATTTAACAGTCTTAGTTGTAATATTTTTTCTGTCTATTATTTGTATTAATAAACATGTTTTAAACTTTGATGCGTTGTTATGTGTTGCTAGGTCATTAGCGACGCTTGGGTGCATGCATATATTAACGTACAACATATTTGTACACGGATCTTTTCGCGCGGGCGGAAAGAGCGGACTTTGCGGGCAAAAATACACAAGATTTCAGTTTTAAAATAGATTTATTCCTTTAAAAGGTTTTACAAAATTTAGTAAGGTCTACTTCTAAGAGCGTAACGTCTAGGAGTTTTTGTTATTTTTTACGCTTCTAATCGTCACTTGTTTGAGATGTTTCGCTTTCAGATTCATCATCGTGGCTGCTTTCATCATCGCAGTCGCTTTCATCTTTCGCATTCCATTTGGTAGGTCTTGGGGCTTCCAGTTTTTGCTTCTTGACTGATGCTAGATTGCTGCGTTGACTTCGCCTTCTTTTGCTTCCATGTCCCGTTTGACGCAGAAGAGTCCTTGCTCCTTGCTCAACAAAGTCTTTAACAATTTTCCCTTTGTGAGCCTTTACAGATTCTCTAACATTTTTTCCTTGGAGTACCATCTTGACCAACTTCTGTGGCTGCTTGCAATGCTCTTTTGCCAGCAACTTTAGCTCCTTGTTTGAACAGAGGGATAGCATATCTAGCAAGGCTCTTGAAATTACTTCCGATCCCATAACCTCTTTGAAAACGTGCACCATGATACCCTGCGATATTCCCACCATGCTGCTGTCTCAAGAAATGGTCTTTCAATAGATTTGTGTCTACAACAAGCATACCTCTCACCATGTTGATGTGTTCAGTTCAAATTCACACAGTAAACTGATCAAATACCACTTTGTTCAATTGTTTTATGCTCAAAAAATGTCTTTTATCCGTACTAACATCCATAATTTCGTCACAATGACAATGTTGACAACAGGCGATAACATGCGTGAAATTTCCTTGGGACAGTCGAAAATCACAAATCGTACAGTGACACCTTTTACAATTTGGATAAAAATCTGTCCATGTGCATATAGGACACGTGGCCAAATGGGAGATGTCTAAATCTTTGTTACAACCGTTACAAGCTGCGTCAGCATCAGATTGTGTATCCTGACGGGACCACTTGGGGGCTAACAATGTAAGGACACGTCCATTTACGATGAGGTTTTTATCGATTTCCAATTCTGCAAGACCTTTTATAAAAATACTCATTCCAGTTGGTTCTGGAATATCGGGATGATAAGGCGTCACACAATATTTCAGAAGGTCTACAATATTTGTTCCTCGTATATTATGTCCTCTGTAAACGATTTCTCCTCTTGCATTCCAAGTCAAAATCCCCGTAGACGTTAAAATAGAATGAAGGATTTCTTCGGCTACGTGTTCATCATCATCATCAACATATTTAAGAATGTCTTGAAGTCTCCATTGTTCGGGAGATGATCGTTTGTCGCTATCCATGATTGGAATGAGAAGATGACCTTCATGCTTTTTATTTTATAGCAATTCTGCAAGGCCTTCTAAAAGTGGTCCAAGTACCAATCCCAGAAAGCCACTTCCCCGCTGAACAAGAATTTCCTTTTTCGTTCTAAAACTTCTACTTCTGTCCGCTAAATCAGCTAGATCTTTTTTGAAAGGTCTGAGTTTGTCCTTTGTTTCTTTAGAGTATGTGAAATTTTCTATACAGTGACACAAGCATCGAATTTGCTCAGCTGATGTAGAATTAAGAAGAGCTTGCTGTTGAGTTGGATGGGAAGTACATAAGAGCTCTACAAAAGGCCTGTACACGTCAAAGTACGTCATCTCTCTTCAAGAGTTGAAGCCTAAATGGTTCATTTACTCAAGGAACATGGTTTTAAAAACGTTTTTGCGAATATAGATTGAATCATTGAATCTTAGATTGATCATTGAATGAATCATTGAATCCTTGATTGAATCCTAGAGTGAATCATTAATCATAAAATAAATCATTGAATCCTTGATTGAATCCTAGGGTAAATCATTGAATCATAGATTGAATCATTGAATGAATCATTGAATCATAAGATTGAATCATTGAATCATTGATTGAATCATAGAGTGATTCAATGTATGATTCAATGATTCACTTTATGATTCAATCTAGGATTCAATCTTAGGATTCACTGATTTAATCTAGGATTCAATGATTCATTCAATGATTCACTCTATGATTCAATCAATGATTCAATGATCCAATCTTATGATTCAATGATTCATTCAATAATTCAATCTAAGATTCAATGATTCACTTTATGATTCAATGATTCACTCTATGATTCAATCAATGATTCAATGATTCAATCTATGATTCAATCTATGATTCGATGATTCATTCAATGATTCAATCTATGATGCAATGATTTACCCTAGGATTCAATCAAGGATTCGATGATTTATTTTATGATTCAATGATTCACTCTAGGATTCAATCAAGGATTCAATGATTCATTCAATGATCAATCTAAGATTCAATGATTCAATCTATATTCGCAAAAACGTTTTTAAAATCATGTTCCTTGAGTAAATGAACCATTTAGGCTTCAACTCTTGAAGAGAGATGACGTACTTTGATGTGTACAGGCCTTTTGTAGAGCTCTTATGTACTTCCCATCCAACTCAACAGCAAGCTCTTCTTAATTCTACATCAGCTGAGCAAATTCACATACTCTAAAGAAACAAAGGACAAACTCAGACCTTTCAAAAAAGATCTAGCTGATTTAGCGGACAGAAGTAGAAGTTTTAGAACGAAAAAGGAAATTCTTGTTCAGCGGGGAAGTGGCCTTCTGGGATTGGTACTTGGACCACTTTTAGAAGGCCTTGCAGAATTACTATAAAATAAAAAGCATGAAGGGCATCTCCTCATTCCAATCATGGATAGCGACAAACGATCATCTCCCGAACAATGGAGACTTCAAGACATTCTTAAATATGTTGATGATGATGATGAACACGTAGCCGAAGAAATCCTTCATTCTATTTTAACGTCTACGGGGATTTTGACTTGGAATGCAAGAGGAGAAATCGTTTACAGAGGACATAATATACGAGGAACAAATATTGTAGACCTTCTGAAATATTGTGTGACGCCTTATCATCCCGATATTCCAGAACCAACTGGAATGAGTATTTTTATAAAAGGTCTTGCAGAATTGGAAATCGATAAAAACCTCATCGTAAATGGACGTGTCCTTACATTGTTAGCCCCCAAGTGGTCCCGTCAGGATACACAATTTGATGCTGACGCAGCTTGTAACGGTTGTAACAAAGATTTAGACATCTCCCATTTGGCCACGTGTCCTATATGCACATGGACAGATTTTTATCCAAATTGTAAAAGGTGTCACTGTACGATTTGTGATTTTCGACTGTCCCAAGGAAATTTCACGCATGTTATCGCCTGTTGTCAACATTGTCATTGTGACGAAATTATGGATGTTAGTACGGATAAAAGACATTTTTTGACCATAAAACAATTGACCAAAGTGGTATTTGATCGGTTTACTGTGTGAATTTGAACTGAACACATCAACATGGTGAGAGGTATGCTTGTTGTAGACACAAATCTATTGAAAGACCATTTATTGAGACAGCAGCATGGTGGGAATATCGCAGGGTATCATGGTGCACGTTTTCAAAGAGGTTATGGGATCGGAAGTATTTTCAAGAGCCTTGCTAGATATGCTATTCCTCTGTTCAAACAAGGTGCTAAAGTTGCTGACAAAAGAGCATTGCAAGCAGCCACAGAAGTTGGTCAAGATGTACTCCAAGGAAAAAATGTTAGAGAATCTGTAAAGGCTCACAGAGGGAAAATTGTTAAAGACTTTGTTGAGCAAGGAGCAAGGACTCTTTTGCGTCAAACGAGACATGGAAGCAAAAGAAGGCTAAGTCAACGCAGCAATCTAGCATAGGTCAAGAAGCAAAAACTGGAAGCCCCAAGACCTACCAAATGGATTGCGAAAGATGAAAGCGACTGCGATGATGAAAGCAGCCACGATGATGAAAGCAGCCACGATGATGAATCTGAAAGCGAAACATCTCAAACAAGTGACGATAAGAAGCATAAAAAATAACAAAAACTCCTAGACGTTACGCTCTTAGAAGTAGACCTTACTAAATTTTGTAAAACCTTTTAAAGAAATAAATCTATTTTAAAACTAAAATCTTGTGTAAATTTTTGCCCGTAAAGCCCGCTCTTCCGCACGCGCGATCCGCCCGCCTGATAAGTGTACAAATATATTGTACGTTAATGTATGCATACACCCAAACGTCGCTAATGACTTAGCAACACATAACAACGCAGCAAAGTTTAAAACATGTTTATTTAGACCGAAAAAATATTACAACTAAGACTGTTAAATTGTTGTACAGGTTTTTTGCTTCAAGTATTCTATCTGACTCTGTCATCTTAACTGTATATATGTATGTAGGTTTGCTAAATAATGTTGAACAACATGCAAATATTGACGTTAACAACGACGTTGACAACGGGGGATTAGTAACTGTTTAGTTCTGTTTCAAATATGTCTTGGTTTTTGTGATGAATAGATTCCTCGCTATAATTTTGTAAACATACGAAAAATCCTTCAATATACATGCGGAAATCTTTCTCTTCCGAGCAAAGATACGGTTATAACTCTGCTATGACTCCCAACGCTGCTACAAGGTTGTAAGGAAAAAAATTTCTACCGTACCGGGTTCGAACCGGTGATTTAAGGAATACCGATTTGGTAATAACTACAGTCCTTTGCTCTACCAACTGAGCTAACGGTAGGTTTTAAAAACTAACTTCTATTTCGTACTTTTATACATGCAAACTATCAGAAACCTTATGTCGTTTTATTACAAATTTGTGATGCTTATTGATCGCCTGCCACATTTGGCCCAGGCTTGTCCGCGTTAATTGGTCGCGCTACCTGTCACGTTTGGCCCAGGCCTGCCCGCGTTAATTGGTCGCGCTACCTGTCACATTTGGACCAGGCTTGCGCGAGTGACACCATAGTTTTGCATACTAATTACTTTCGGAGCAACGTGACGTCATTGGCGGTATCCCTTTGAACTCCATATGGGGGGGGGGGGGTATCACTACTTGTCAACATGTTAAATTATTATTAAATTATTTTAAAAATTGTAAAGGTATTAGGATTGCATGCTTAAATGTTAATAGTCTTACAAAGCATATTGATGAGCTTCGAATTATGATGCAGAATAGCCCTAT
>CACRXK020012056.1:0-15564 GCA_902702795.2 Paramuricea clavata
ATGGCACAAACATTAATTAAATGTTGTATCAACTTTGAAGCAGGTTTACACTACGCTCAATTTCTGGTACTGCACAGATAAAATTGGTACCCATACCAGTTTTTTGGTTTTTGGACTACCTATATTTTGAGCCCTGTTTACACTGCGCTCGATTTTTGGTACCGTACCACTTTTTTGGTTCTTGGACTACCTAAATAGGTAGTCCAAGACTCAAAAAAGTGATACAGGTACCAATTTTATCTATGCCGTACCAAAACTTGAACATAGTGTAAACAGGGCTATAGTTAAGGACGTTTGCAGGCTGATGAGGAAGAAGTAGATGGCATGCATGCTGGAGACCGACGTTTAGGCAATGCGTGCCACATTGTCGTACCGACAAGCCCTGATAATGCAACATTTAATTACGTAAATTATGAATAACATGTTCAATATGACAATGCAATTACTATACGTTGTATGGTTTTATAATCATTCATTTTATTTTCCAGAAGATCTTTGTGCTTTGGCACTAATTCAGTTAACAGCGACTTTTCCAATTGTGAAAAATAGTGTCTAGCTTCAGCCATATTGTTCAGCAACACCGTACAAATGCAATGACAAGTCTACAACCATCTCACTAGTTTATATACCTTCTATTGTTAATTGTACATAACATCAAACCCAAACTCCAGCAAGTCACACTCAAGTGAGCTCTTTGAATACAAATCTAGCTAATATATTCAAGGGTGAGTGCTCCCTCATTGAGTGGACACTCATACTCCACACTCACTCACACTTCAACCCTACTTGAGTGCATCTCATTCGAGTCACACTCAAGTGTGAGTGACCTTTTTGAATACAGGCGTATGTGTCTCAATTTTATGGATGTAGGATATGTGAGAAGCAACAATTGTCTTAAAATCGATCCATGCAAGAAAGACATGCACACGTGTGTCTGGATAACATTTACCTCTGCATTTTGGCAACAGACACCAAGGCTGCCATCAAACAAGAACTTGGTGACAGAGATCAAAGTATAGCTCTTGTTTATTCCCAGTGTTGAAAGTTCTTGATCATGGGTGTGCAGTAAATCCAAACCCGATTTAGTGATTGCTACCTATTAGATAATTTTGTTTACGTCTTCTGCCAAGTAATGCTTACAACTTGAAGTTTCCTTCATTAAGTGGGCTGTACAGCAAAATGCCTATCCTTAAAAGAGGTACACCACGAATGGAGAAGTCATTCTATGACCCCCCAGTTGAACGAAGATCTCACTCCAGAGGAATACTGGCAAGCTGTATTCTGTGAAAGACAAACAGCAAATGAACAAAAGAACAGAAACTGCAAATAACATTTTGTAGCTTAATTGAATCTATGTTTTGACTAACTTGCAGAGTTGCAGTCATCTGTCCTGATGATGTAAGATAGTCAAAAGCTAGATTCAATAAAGCTAGAAAATGTAATTTGAAATTACTGTTCTTTGTATAATTGTATTTAATTATTGAATTTAATACTCATTGGTTCCTGCATGTAATCAATTTAGGTAGGTTGGTGTAATTCAACTTGCTATTCCAGAGTGAAATGCCACTGCTCCAGCAGCTGTAAGGGGAAGTGGATTTTGTAGCAAATGGTCAGCAGCTCTGAATCTTCCTGAACAGGAAGATGACTCTGATTGACTCTGACAGTGACTTAGGCATTGCAGAGGCGTAGCCAGGGCTGGGGGGCCTGCCCTCCCCCAGCAAAATTTTGGGCCCCCCTGATAAAATGTATTGTATAAAAAGGGGAATCTTTGATTATATAGCTTCTTGCTGTCAATAATGCAAAAATTCTGTAGAATTCTTGTAGAATTCTTGTTCGCTTATTTATTATTATTATTATTATAATTATTTCAATATGTATTAATTATTAAATAAAATTAGATGAAGTTAAACCAATCTGGGCTTTTTACCAGTGAAGTTTTAACTCGGGCTCGGTGAAAAATCACATGTGCAGTGGTGCCATGGCCAGGGGGCAATCCCCTCCCCCCTATTGTTGAGACCCGTCGGAAAATTGTCAATGTTGTCGGAATCTTTGTGGTGAAGCATGGGAAAAAGTGCTACGGAAATCGGGAAAAGTGCTACGAAAGCAATTGTAATGTTATTGTCCGGGAAAATTTTTTACCAATAAAGTTGACGGGAATGGGGAAGATTTAAAATGTTGTCCGGAAAATTTTTCCCTTGGCCCCATTGCTGCCCCCCTGACCAAAAATCCTAGCTACGCCTCTGAAGCATTGGGGAGTCCGAATTTGACAGTGAGTCAGAGAACGAACTAGAGCTACTTTGGTAAATGTTTTTCAAGTGACTAATTCTTTGACAGTGAATTAATTATGATAAAGTGATGAAGTAAAGTTCATTACATACATAAGTATAACATCATTTGATTAATGATTTCGGACTCATAAATTAATACTAATAGTGTACATTGTCATTCTGTTCATGCAGCTGTAAAAATTAAACTACTAGTAGCACATTAATAAAGTACATTGTCACTTACAAGTATAAATGCAAATGAGATCTAAATCTAACACTTAGTCTTTTTACTTATTCTATATTATTTGATTGTTAATTGCGGTGAAAATTTTTTAAAATTTTCATGCGAGGGCAAACCCCCCTCCCCGCGCGATTTTTACAGTCAAAACGGAAATAACTGCACACTTCAGTTACTGTAGTAGTTTGTTGTGTAATACTGTATTTCTGTAGAAGCTCGGAAAAATTTACGGAAAGAAGCCACTTATTTTTAACTTATGTTTGTTTGTAAGCATTATTTTGGAGGAATATGCGTTGGCTAATCAATAAATTCGACAACAGCTATTAGTCATAGCTTAATGCACGATTTTTGAATAAACATTTTTTTAGCAGCTACAGAAATACAGTATTACACAACAAACTACACAAGCGAAAGTGTGCAGTTATTTCCGTTTTGACTGTAACTATCAGTCACAGCCGGCTACTTTTTTGGTACAGCCGCCTACTTCAAATCATTCTGAAACCCCTGGCAGCTGAGGAAAGATTTTTTGAAGATTAACATTGCATGATGGGTCAAGATTGCTAATACTGTAATACAGCAATACTAATGCACATGGCACTTGTCTTTGCACAATTTTACAACTGAGAAATGTTGTTGTTGCACATGTTCAATAATTGAGGAGATAGGGAAATATTCTCTACATTGTCATATTTTTTGTCACAACTGTTGTTGACAACAAATTCACTATTAAATTGATATGGATAATTGTTTAGAAGTAAATTTGTATTGATTTAAAGAGTATTTTATTGATTTCTAACAAGTTAAACACTGCAATGAATATTATAGAATATATAATTAAGTAGATTGACTAAACGTTTTCTCAAGGAAATTCTATTCCTTGATCAAGGAAATCTAAGGAAATTTTGACACAAATCTCAGGCATTTTAAAATTTAATAGTGGAAGCACTGAGTAAAATTGTCTGGCATTAGACAGAGTAAAATATTAAAGTAGGGCACATCAGGGTGCATATTGCCACTTAAAGGGTTAAGCCATGACGATGATGTACCCTATCCTTTGCATGTTTGTTTCAAGTTAATTAAACAGAGCAAAATCATACATAATTTAGTATTCAATTTGAGACCAAAAACTGTTTAAAAGCATTCTGTGGGTGCCTGATGTTATGGTTGAATTGTAAATAAGCGATATAAAGGAACTGTATAAAGCCACTTTCTGCATAGACAGTATATGTAAAATTATTGCAAAACGTGTTTGAGGAACTGAAGCAAGCAACATGTTTTTTAGTGTGACCATGACCTTCAAGCAAGCTTGCAACATATTTGGAATACCTAAACTAAAAGGCAACCTCAAATTCCTTTGATTGCCAGATTTTCTGTACATATAATACACACAAACAAGACTTTGCACAACGACCATGTTTGCTTTTTTTGAATACGAAAAAGATTTTGTGTTCGAGGCAAGCTTTAATGTACACTTGTACAAGTATTAAATTATTTACCACTGATAAAGGCGCATACGAATTTCCACTGATGCAAGTCGAAAGAGCGCCAAACAAGGCCGATTTACATTCTGCGTAGAATATACAGTACATCATTCACCAATTTATATTTGCGCACCCTGTAAATAATGCATTAATGCAGTATGGCAGTTGGTTATATGAACAATAAATATATAATTTAATTGTGCGAATAGTTGTGTGAATGCACACCAGGATATTTTGTGATTATATTTTATCCCCGAGCCGGGTACTAATTCCCCCCCAGGTACTAATTTACACCCGGGAAAACGAAAGCATTAGTGAAGTCTAAAGTTCATCAATTATCGTGGGCGTGGGTCACCAACCATGGGTGGTCATCCTCACTGATCTCAAAAATATGGCGGACTGTCATGAATAGCAGACACTGATTGGTCCAATTTAAAGTTTGCATTATAACGACTGCATGGCGACAGCGAAATAGCAAACATTTCTTGATTTGATGATTGATAAATTTCTTGCAAATATATTTCATTTTTGCTTGCATTTTTGCAAGATTTTGTAAATTTCAAAAAAGAAAGGGCGAAAGAATAGGCTAAAAGAAGGGAGCCGACGTTACCGAAGGTAAGTTTGTTTTAAATATTGATTTTATAACGGCTTTAAAACCTGACGGCCTTTGCGTAAATGAAACAACTAAACAAGACAGCATATAATTTCAGTGTATCTTTAATATTGATTCCCTTTTTTATGATGTTGAATTTTTTAAATAAAAAAGAAAGCAAAGTTATTTGCAAGCGAGAATTTGAAATCATTTTATTGCAGACTCAAAGTAGATCGATAAAGCCATTTTAAAAGGCAGTTTAGTTATATAAAGAACACTAGTGACTTTAAAACGTTTTGTGAAGCGTTTGTGGTTGAATTTTACCTTAAACTGAGGCTTATATTATCATATAATAACATACCTAACATATATATGTTGGAAAATTAATAATTTTGTAATTAAAAGTGATATTTTTAGGCGATTTTGCATTTGTAGAATATTCTTAAAAAATTATCGTGTTACCATGACAACTACTTTAGATACTTCATTTTGGGGAAAATACAATGGTTTTGTCAACAAGGCAAGGGTTTCTGCATGCATGTATTTTCTAGTTAAATTTGAATAGGAACTGCAATTACCATGAACTTTGATAGAGCCAATAATAGGAAGACCAACATAAAAGCTGGACAAAGTTAGACAACAGAACAAAATGGTTCTACAATTCTTAACATGCCAACTTAGAGCTTAGTGTATGGGTAAATACGAATACGTGTTTACAAAGCATAATTGAGCTTACCTTCTACAATTGTACTGAATCTTGATACAGTTTGTGTAACATAGTAGACCTTTGACCTTTTGAGGATAGCCCAGATGCAAAGCAGAGAATCTGCTTCAAGTGAGATAGAGCACAATTATCAACCATCTTTTAGATCCATGTAAATTATCAACCATCTTTTAGATCCATGCGCCAAAATATTGCACCCTCTTATTGGTGTGGACTAGACACTTTGGTTGCCATGTGCATGACATATCATGTGGTGTTGAATTAAAACATGAAATATGATTATAAAGCGTGGGAGGAAGGCAGGATATTAACTCATATTGATCCGTGTTACTTGATTTCCGTAATATATTACAGAAAGATTAAATATTACAGAAAGATTAAATATTACAGAGTATAGTGTGTTGCTAACTTAGGACTGAGCAGTTCAGGTTTTAGAAGAGTCGATTGCTATTGCAAAGAATTATGGTTTCAGCGTTGATGGACTTGTGGTGGTTTGGGGTATCATTTTAATTTTTTGTTGATTCAGGATCTTCTTTATTTCTGGTTGGGCTATATTGCAATTCTGTGGTATTGGGTTTAGTCATCTTAGCCGTCTTAGTGGTCATCAGCTTGATCTTGATCATGGTCACTATCAGTACCATGTAGTAGCTCAAAGCTGTTAGATGTTTGGACCATATATGTGGTGGGTAAAGACAACATGGATGCCCATTTATGCTTGTTTCAAGTTCATATTGTTTTTTCAGTACTACTGGTTTTATTAAGTTTGTGTTCTTGTCTTGAAATTTTTTATGCTCTTTATTGAGCTTATTTCATCTTCTATTTTTAGTTGCTTCACAGTCAAGTCACTAATAGTTTGTTTATCTTTGTCTGAAGATTTGAGTGATAATATTTATTTTTTTAATTATGATATTTCTTCATCTTTTCTCTCGATTGTTTAAGAACTTTTATGGTGCCATTGATGTTTTCTTTGTAAATAACGATGATTTTTTATCATGGAAAATGTCTTTTCCTGTGGTGAATCAATGATGATTTTGTTTTATTTCATTTCAGGTTTGTTTTTTCTTTGTTTGCTATTTTACAAAGGAAAGGATTGATATTTTTGGCTTTAATGGCATCCTCTGGTTTGTAAAACATTTTCACCATCATATACTATCTCGATGACGATTTTATCACATTTCGTCGGTTGCCATCTCGTCGATGTCCACCATCTTAGTTACTTTGGATAAGATGGATACTTTAGGTGAAAAACATGATATTCAGTTAACTGATGCAAGGGATACAATAACCAAAGAAAATTTTGAAATTAAAAACATCAGAAACAAATTTTGATGCAACACAATCTGCCAGGATCAATTGATCAGTGCCCACCAGACAACCAGTGCTCATCAGTTGACCAATGCCTACCAGTTGACCAATGCCTACCAGTTGACCAATGCCCACCAGACGACCAATGCGCACCACGTGCACCAGACCAGGTGACCAATGCCCACCAAGTGACCAATGCCCATCAGGCAATCAGTGCGGACCAGATCATCAGTGAATCATAAGATGGTTAAGAATAGGGTGTCTGGAAATAAGTTGTCGTGCTCGTGAAATAAGACTCACATATATTACTTCCTTTGGAGAGATATGCTGAAAAACAACAGCAAACCGTGGAGGATATTCAATGCACGTTGCAAGTAAAAACGCAGGAGCTTGCAACATGTTACAACAAGCTAAAAATCGTAGAGCTGCTATGGAAATTGTCACCTCAAACTTGGTCATACCAAGAAAAAGTGTGACTACAGTCTGTGTAAATCCACTTATTCGTGTGGCTCTCTCTCGAAACATGGCAGCAAAAAGATTGTGATAACAACCTTGGAAAGAGAAACTGCCCAACTAGAATCAGTTTCAAAATGCTGAATGTGTGACAAAGTGCACACATCAGTTCCAAAGCAGATTGAGGATGTTATTGTAAAATAATTGCCAGAAAGATATATTTTGTTTGGCCGTTGAAATTGGCAACTGTTGAATAGAGATACAGCTATACTTCAGAAAAACTTGCACAGACAACTCCCTTCAAGAAAAATGACACCTTCACCGGATAGTCAAGGATTCTTCCTTGAGCACAAGTACGGCTTCTTCTAGTACTAAATTTAACTGGCAGATTAACAGATCACAGAATGAAAACTGCCTGCTGTCTAATGAGTTTGGCATCAATTTTCCAATGCAAACAACAGAAAAAACTAAAAGGCAGAAAAAACATTGTCCAAGTTCTGATGCTACTTCAACAGATTATAACATTTCTGGTGAAAGTAATCAAGTAGCTTTGTTGTATTATCTACTCAGGAAACAGAAGACTTCAAGTTAGCAGATCAGCTTCAGCAGGAAGAAATTGAATTACCTGTAGAAACTCAAGCCAAAAGCAAATGCAAACCCCCAAAGATGGTAGCCATGAAGCGGAATATATATATATATATTGTTGAGGCGACCAGTGGAATACATGATAGTTTTGGAGTTGAAGCTGGTCTAAAATTGTTTTTAAAATACTAGAATGTGTACAATAAAAAGTCTAAAAAGTTCTAAATTTTTGGTTGCTAACTGCAACTTTCATCAGAGTACTAAGAGCAGTTCAGATAGTTTGAGGATTTAAATATCGTTATTATTGCCACACGATTGCAAAAGGGATAAAAACATGCGTGGGAACTATATGTGTTCATTAATTGTTTTATTGTCTAATATTGAATGCATTAACTCGATGAATGTTCGTTTTTCTAAATTATGTACTCTTTTCTCCAAGATTATAGCATTGTTAATCGAGGCATTGTGTCCTGTGCTTTCTGTGTGGTCTTTAATAGCTGACTTAATTTCTGGTCTTACACCTGGTTTGTGTTCTGCCCAACATGATTTCCATGATCTCTTGCTTTCTCCAACATATTTAAATGAACAATCTGGACATTCGAATTTATAAACAATGCCTTTAACCTCTGTGATCTTCTGCTTGTCTTTTGGTTTACCAAAATGTCTCCTAAGGTTGGCATGGGTTTATATATTGTCTTAACACCAGCACTTTTAAGCAGTTGTTTTACCTGTTCTGATATGCATTTCATGTATGGAATACAAGATAACCCTTTAATTTCCGGTTCGTCATTAAGTGTTGGAAAACCATCTACTGGAACTTGTCTGGAAGATGAATTTCTCTGGATATCTGTTGAGCTTTAACTCTTTAAGGTCTTAACGACAGCTCTCTTAATTTTGGTGGGATTGTGAGAGTGAAATGATAGATATTTATTGGTATGTGTATCCTTACGGTGTACACTTACTTCAATGGTACAGTTTTTAAGAATTGTAATGTGGGTATCAAGGAAAGAAATTGCTTCACCGCAATTTTATTCTGATGGTAATTCAATTGTAAACTGAATGTTTTTGTTGATAGTGTTCAGGTGGGTGTGGAATTGTTCAATGTCATTTTTGCATAGACATGAATTGGAGTCATCAACATACCTTCGCCACCAGCATACTGGGACAGGTGATCCCATGCTGCATCCCGACTTTTGATGATAGTGTGTCTCATTGAATTTAAAGTAACAATTACTAAGTAGGAATTTTAATAGTTTGACAACTTGTTCTTCTTGCAGTGCTGTATGTGACTTCCATGAATCAGTTTCTTCAAGTTTCTTCTGTACAATATTTAAAGGAGCAGTGTCACCATTTGCACATCTTTTTTGTGCATAACAAAAGAAGCTTCGGAAATTGTCGGAAATTGCTCTGCTTCAATAATCGCCATCATTGTTTTAGGAGCGTTGATGAACGGATGAGCATGGTAAGTTTAGATATATTTATATTTTTTACATATATTTGCATTTTAATATATATTGCCTCTGTCACCTCGTTGACCTTGATTAACTTATGATTTCTATTGTAAATGCACGAGTTCTTGCAGTTCTTGCAACATGAGAAGAAAGGGCAAAAGAAATGGCACCCGAGTATGCCCTTGTAAGGGTAAAAATATGAAGTGTAATGAGAATTGTCGGTGTGGTACACATAATAAACCATGCAAAAATAAGGTAAATATGGAAAAGGGAATATCTTTTATAGCGATAGCGGAAGGCACAGTCGCTGCCATACAATCTACTGACACACAAATAGCACATGGCAAGAACAGGCAAGCCAAGCAAGGTTTCCGGCTTAATAATAGTAATAAAGTCCTTGTTTATTTTAGAGATTTATATTCATGCTAGATGAAAATATGGAGAAAAAAACTAGCCATCCGTAGTCTTCGTTGTGGAATTGGAAGCATAGACTACATAGATACATTATTAATAATAGAAGATGATCTTGATGAAGCTGATAGAAGTGAAAGGGTGGGTGAGTTTGGAGAATCATCATCAGAATGTCCAAGCAATGTCCATCAAATGCAATTTAAGATATACAAGGCTCTAGCAGTATGACACAGAATCAGGATCCATCTCAAGATGATACTTCACCAGCAGAATTGCCAGAGTGGTGTAAATGCGGGAAATGTAGACCTATGCCCCAAGAGGTAGAAAACAAATGCTGTTGTCAAAAGAAGTGTATCACCCTGTCATCAAGATTTGCCAAGCTGTGTCTGGACCCTGATGTACTGGAGCTGTGCATTTGCAATACTGGAGTCATCAGAAATGACAGGGAAGATACCAGCACCAGAGCTTTCAGGAAAGCAGCATACAGGCAATTTATACTGGCACGATATGGCTATTTAGGCAAAGGAAACAGGCAAGTGTGTCCCTCTTGTGTGGTGCTGAAAATAAGAGCATGATATACATCAGTCACAGGTGCATATATGGGATTTAGAGAACACTGACACTACTTTTGGTATTATGTTTTAAGTTTAGTTAGAGCAATTAGGGCTGAAACCTCTGCACCAAAACTTGTATTTCAATGCACGATGCCACTATTACACTAGTTTGATTAACATATTTTACTGGGGTATTCAATATTAAACATTCAAAAGTGATGGGATAGGGAAGGTAATTTTTGCCTTATGCATTTTTTTTTGTAAAGTTTTTCTGCTGAATTTTGGATACGGTACCTTGCAATTCGTTTTTCAAATGATATATTTGAGAGTTTAATAAGCATTGAGAGTGAGGATCTTGTTTTGTAATGCCCCATTGTTAAACATTGACAACTAAACAGCTTTTCTGTTCTATTCTCCCACCCACATTGTTCTTTCAATTATTGTATTTCAATGTTGCATTATTTATTATTTATTTAACGAAATATGTACAATATCAATTAGCAATCTTTACAAAATCTGCTCTTTCGTTGAACAATTTCTTTGGTGGGAACTGGTGGAATATGTGCTATGGAAGGGGGAATGAGACCTGGGTCACTTTCATTTAGGGATACATGTCTTGCAACACTTTCAACATCAATTTCTCTCCTCAAGATTCTTGACATGAGTAGTGGAATATACTCATATCCCTTTTCCACTTTCACTATTTTAACATCCCACTGTTCTGAGGTAATAGTTACTACCCTGAGCAGTAACTGTTGCTTTTCTCAAAAAATGGCTGAAAATCAAACAGAAGTAAATTATTTATTCAGTTTGTTTCAGCTCAGTGAATATCGGCTTGTAGTTGCCTTCAACGATTAATTACTCGCTGGGGCACCCTGTGCCCCAGACGAGTATAGGTTTCGGCTCTGTTCTTGGATTGGCAATCTCCAATCGTCGATAGCCACAAAATAGAATATTAATGAGCTACCTAATTTTCACCCAAATTATCCATAAGGCTCCTGCCAATTTTTACCCAAATTATCCATAAATAACCCTGCGTTTTGAGGAAAATTCGGGAAAATTGAACAATTTTACAAGGAATTTTACCAAAATTGACATGGAAACAGCAACCTTCGCAAATCGAAAGTTTTATATACTTCGCTGTTTTATATTTTGGTTTTTGGGAACAAAGTGATTTTTTGACGATGTTTACGGTAAGTGAATGGATTTAATTTCAAATACGCTCACCTCGCATGACTCTGCACCTATTCATGGTAGACCTACACTAAAAGATGCTGAGCGATTTCGAACCGGGTCGATTATCCACGAATCCACAATAAATTCCAGAGATTGCCAAAAATTATGTTACACAAAAAGTTGCCAAAAATGTGACAAAAGTATTACTGAAATTAAAAGTACCACTGAAATTAAAAGTACCACTGAAATCAAAAGTACCACTGAAATCAAAAGTACCACTGAAATCAAAAGTACCACTGAAATCAAAAGTACCACTGAAATCAAAAGTACCACTGAAATCAAAAGTACCACTGAAATGACGAATATAAATACACAGACAAATATACAAAAAACAAACGTAAACTCACAATCGAGTTGCTATACTGTCAACGAGCACATGGTCAACATGGTCGCCAGTAGAAAGGCTACAAAGAACATGGACAATGCAATATCGTCTGAACAGATATGGTCAACCAAGAATTTGTCAACAATTTTGAGCGAAGATGATATGGAAAACAAGAATGTGTTCACAGGCATAGATCAATGTATGTCAGGTATAAATATATCTAACAACTGTATTTCTAAATTGCATAACCAGAATACTGAAATAACAGGTCTGTCAAAGATCAATCCAATGCGTATAAAGAAACTTCCAGTGCGATCACGATATGCATTATTTTATAATGTCTGCATACAAGAGCATGTTACTGACGCTACTACCACTGGTTGCCATTTACATCACCGTGACCCCAGTAGAATACAGGTAAAATGGTTAATTAGGAAGTTTGGAAAAAGTTGATTGTTGAGAAAACGTCTCAGACATAAGATCAAAAGGTCTGTACCCAGATCCTCTCATCTTCATTATATAGTATAGTATATTATGCATTGCCAAGACATTAGGATGAAGTGTATCCCTGATGTTTACTGCCCAAAGAAGGTTCACAAGAAATGCCGCACAAATCATTCAGCAAAAAATTTAAAATTTTATATTTGTGAAGGAATTCTTGCAGATATATTCTATTTATCAGGTTCAACTCATGATTTATATGCACAACAGGTATACAAAAATGTCAACCACTTAAAGAATGTCTGTCAGTCAGCATTATGTACAGATTTTGAGACGAATCCTGGACCTGTATTCTATATTGATCCCAGTAAGACAATCAGTGCACCATATAGCCAAGGTAATCAGGTTATATTTGGACAAACAGCAGGACAGCAGTGTTTAGCAATGTGTTTATGTGCCCTTATATGCAACAAAAGACAGAACACGATGCTCACCACAAGACCTGGTTAATATAATGAATATCGGTAATGAACTATATTCAAACTTATCATGTTTAGTACGGCAATCGTTTTTATTGTTTACAGAATTGCCTTCACAACTTACAGTATTTTACACAGATTATATTTTTGAGTACAGTGAGAGCTATAGTGGTAATGTAATTGGAGACTGTTCTATTGAAGGGTATCAGTTCTGTGTTCCATTTCACAGATCATTTGAATTGCTCCTGGCTGAAAACTATTCTGCATTCATTTTAACAATTGACTCCAATGCTGTTTGCATATTTTCCACCAATGATGGCAAATATAAAATTTTTTACTCTTATTCAAGAGATATTTATGGTAGAAGTCATCCACAAGGTACATGTGTGCTGTTAGAGGCACCAAATATCAACAATGTAATTCTGTATTTCCAGTCTTTATATGGTCAAAACAGTCAATTTGAGCTAAGAGGAATAAATATTGAAGAAGTACAAGCCAATGGTGACAAGAACTTAAACAACATTATTAGAAATTCTGATCTATCAGGTAATGCTTTGGAAGAATCTGAAAGTACTGACGTTTCTTATTTATATAAACAATGCTGTGCAATTTCATACTCAATTTGTTATTCTGTCATTAAACCTTGTAATTACTGGGATTCAAATACAGTGGCCGCAGTTGTTTACTTTGGCACTACTTTGTATAACAACACTGGGATAAATACATCTCATGATATACCACAAAGAGTGGAAATATGTGGAAATGAAATACATGTAAAATTGCAAACTAATATTCAAGGAGTAGTTGATGACAAGGCAAAAAGCAAACTACACATTGAAAGCCTTATTTGTCATACTAATGAAAATACAGGGTTTTTAATTTGGTTTGGAGATTATTGTATTTCTTGCATCTTTCAAAAGACATCCATTAACAATATGTCGTACTCAATATTAGCATATGATGATGATGATAGCTCACCTACATGTACTGCACATTACATTAAAAACATAAAAGACAAGCACACTTTAGTTGATACTATCTTTAAACTAGTAACAACCAAAATCAAGGATGAAATTGTCAATTATGAAATTCAATTTTTGTCTTGTTCTTCTGAATTGAGTAACTGTGAAAGAAAAAGGATTATGAAAAACCACAGACAAAACTATATAAATGACTTCATTGAACCAGCTCTAAAGAAACAGAAGCTAGAAACAAAGCAGATGAAGTACAAAACAATGGCTCAGGAGAAAAAACAAAAAATATTGGAAAACAGAAAAACAAAATATGAAAAGTTAGATGAATCAAAGAAAGAAGAACAGCTTACCAAAAATATGAATTATAGAAAAACAATGAATAAAGGACCCAGACTGGAAACTTTGTACTGCGCAACCGAGATCTCGGTTGCGTACTTTTTTGCAAAATGCGCGTCCAGACGCGCAAATTTCAAAAATCTGTTGTCAAACGCGCAATTTCAAAATGAGGCGCAGGTGAAATTGAAAATGTGCAATTTTTCAAGTGCGTGCGCACATGAAATTAAAATTGTGCTATTTTTCAAGCGCGCCCTGCATGAGACAAATTAGCGCGCACGAGAAATGTCTTGAGACACAGGAAATCCGCAATTTTATGTGCGTCTCAAATTTACACATGCCAGCGGGGCCGCAAATTTTAGCCGTTATGTGTGATCAATGTGGGATGGTGAAAGTTCATTTCCAACAAAGCACAATAATAACCAATAAACATCAGCCATTCCAAAATTTGATCTAATTGTATTTCGGCAGTCTTTTGGTTTTGGCTTTTCAAGGCAAACATCGACCATTGCAATTGAGGGCCTGTGCTGTTGTTCCATGGCGATCATTCATCAAGAGACTATTGAATAATTTCTGCGAGGTAAATGTAGTGTTGTAAATTGTTTCATGTTTTTGTGTCGCATTTTATGGAAATGTCTGTACTATCAGAAGCTGAATTGTCTACAAATATACAATAACACATTACACATATATAATACACTGGCGCGTGTTGTTCGGGATGGAATGATTCGAATTTCGAAATGTTGAAATGCACTACAACTGAATAACAGAATAAGGTATTATTTATATTATAAATTATAAAAATAATCATGACACCAGTCAGCGTCTCAGTGTGCCAAATTGCCAACTTCGATAAATAACTGAATTTGAGAGGGCCTAACTCATCCATCTATACCATCTGCTAACATACTTGATACTTCATGAAGTATGATGCAGATATATCATACAGCCCGAATATTCAATCGGAAAATCGCAGCCAATCAGTTCGGATAAATTGAAGTATGCGACCCCTCATAAGTTACTTCTCCAAAGAACTGCTTTTTCTTTGGATTGATGTCCAATATCCGCGATCGGAGTCCGATTGATCCGATGGACAAACATGTGATATTCTCGGCCGACGCGTCAGAGAATAGTTTGTCCGATGGACAAATATACGTAAACAAATATATAGCATAACGTGATATTAATTTATAATATAAGGACTATTACAACAGTCAGGCATGACATATAGGTCGGACCGTTATATTTTCGAAATATTTTTTGTGTTTATGTTGGAAGGACATGCACAAAACTTTTACCGATGGTGAAATGACGTCATTTGAATGCCAGGGTTGCAAAGTAAAGAGCCTGGGCAAGAGGCTATGCCACAATGTAAGTGGCAAATGTCAGATGGTCCGATCGATCGACAAGCACCGACAAAACGACGTTTACGGACAAAAATTTTACCGATGGTGAAATGATGTAATTTGAACGCCAGAGTTGCAAGGAAAGAGCCTGAGCAGGAGGCTATGCTACGTTTATCGCGATCGATCGGATCCATCGGACAAGCTGGTTACGGTCGGACAAAGATTTTACCGATGGTGAAATGATGTTATTTTCAAATATAGGTTGCTGAAAGTAAAGAGCCTGGGCAGGAGGCTATGCCACAATTGAAGTGGCAAATGTCAGATGGTCCGATCGATCGGATTCATCGCGGACAAGCGTGTTTACGGTCGGAC
>CACRXK020012057.1:0-15563 GCA_902702795.2 Paramuricea clavata
TGGCAAAGATAGTCTAAAATGCATATTTGTGATGAATATAGTCATTTGCGAAAAAATCAATATAGTTCTTCGCTAGTATTGCTGCTCCTCTATCATTTAGGTGTAAACCAGATGCATTAAGGCTAGAAGTATTTATATCACTATTGGAAATAAGAGACGAGTTATTATTCTTACAAACCTTTGCCAGGAGAACATTCGATTTTTTAACTTTTGTATTCAATTTGTCATCTGCCCTCTGGATGATCTCTGAAATAGCGACTTTTGACAAGCCGTTCATCATGATAGTTCTACACAGTGATTCAACTTCCTTAGCTATCTCCTCGAGCTCTTTATGTTGGATGTCATTTGTTCCAACGTGGATCACGACTAGTTGGGGATTTTTCTCCAGAGTAGGTTTAATATAATGCTTCATGTCCGAAGTAGTTGCTCCAGGAAACGTCTTGACTATTATCTTTTTCCCAGTCGAACGGCGTAATCTTGAAGGACTTAGTTTCTTTAACATCGAGTCTCCTAGGATCGCTATCGGGCCTTCGGTAGACTTTGAGCTTGAGGCATTGTGTTGATGTGTCGGTTCGACCGAGTATCTTTGCTTTTCCTTTTGGTGTTGTATTCTTCTACCGGTGTTTGTCGAATTTTCTATATGTGTTGAACTAGGGGTGACATTATGATCCATATCTTTGTTTTCATTAGATTCATCAACCGCCAACGAGGCATATTTATTTGGTTCTAAAATTTGGTTGCTCGCTTGATTAATACGTCGCGAAGGTGTTTGGTTCTTTGTTTTACCTTGGGTTTTACTTTCTGTTCGTGTCCATACTTGAGATTCGTTATTGTTTGATCTAACATTAATATCATCAGACTGGATTAAGCGAATAGCAGTTAGTAAACTGGCTTTTTCATCTCCGGCAACCTTGATTATATTATTTAATTCCGATATTGTGTTTACATGTTCATTGAGGCGATGAATTAGTTCTGCATTGTCCGTCTTTAATTTACAGTTTTCCTCACGTAATCGATCAATTTCTTTTTCCTTCTCGGCATCTGGGTTCCTTTCCAATTTAGTAAATAGAATATCGATATTATTATTGGTTCTCGACTGAAAGTCTTTGAATTGTTGTTCAAAATTGTCTATCTTCGCTTGTAGGGCATCGAGGGTGCTAGGAACCTGCATATGATCGCCTTCATTAGTATTCTTTGTCGAAGATTTGTTTTCAATATTTATTTCCGAATCATTCTGCAGAACCGATTTTATATTTATTGACTCTTTGCGTAGTCTCATGTTAGCCAAAGCTATCAATTTCTCTCTCATTCTTTGACCTTCATCTCCGCTAAATGTTAAGGTTTGTTTCTTGCTGCCATACCACGTCATTTCAAATCGTTTGTCGGTACTTTTAAATCGCTTCGCCTCCAGGAGAGGACCATTTACCCTGTTCTCGTAGTTGTAGCATCAAATTCTTAAGCGTTTCTAAGCTGTCTTTCCATAATAAACGCTCACCATTTAGTTGTAGGTATTCCACGTGTTGTAGATCATCACTCGGCATTGCAGTTTGCTCACCTTTGTTGATATTATTGTCGGGAGAAGGATTATTTATACTATTCTCTTGTGTAGATTCGCTTTCACAAAAACTTATAGAGTTGTTATTTTCGCTATTTACAAAATGTAATAAAGAATCAGCCAGATTTTGACTAAGGCTTGAGGAGCTCAAATTGACACGTCGACACACCATGCGACCGCAATTCAATTTGCGATCGCAATTGAAAAGAAACAGGAGAAATAATGTGCATTTTGCCAAGAAAAAGTGCTCGTGGAACCAGGCCTTGAAACAGCGTGGCAAATCTGCAAAATGGATGGCGACGAAGGTAAAACATTTTATGTTATTAGATTTTAGACCACTTTTTTGAAAATTATTGCATCAAACTGCCTTATCAATATTTTATTTCCTTTAATTCCGGACTAGCGATTCGGTGATCTATGGATCCGGTCCGACTTTTATACCTGCATGATCTGACCTGGACCACAATCGGGTCCGACTTTTATACCTGCACGATCTGACCTGATCCGACGCGGACTGGCGATCCGGTCCGACCATTATACCTGCCTGACTGGGCACAAGTAAACACAATACTTCATGTCGAGAATAGTGTGCTGCCTTCGGCGGCAATTATCAACTGTCCTTTGCATTTACTCAAGTCTTGGCTCTTCAGCTTTTGCGGAACTAAACCAGAAGTAACAGTAACAGTATTATTTAGTTATAGTTTTTGCCACTAGTATATATTTTAGCTTCATAACAAAAGGACTATAGTTTCATGAAAACTATAGTTCTTTACCAATACACTATAGTTTTATGAAAACTATAGTTCTTAATTATCAATACACCATAGTTTTATGAAAACTATAATTTTTTAACAATACACTATAGTTTTATTATGAATGAATGAATGAATGAATAGTTTGTTTAATAAAAACATCATCTGGCAGTCAGAAGACTGAATTACATGACGTTAAGTGTTACAAGGTTATAAATAGTTAAAAATTCTATATTACAATGCAATTTAGAAATTGTTAATATATACTATATATCATATACTTAAATGTACTAATCTATATGAGTTAAAAATTCTAAAATGTTCAAGGAACATCTGATTTGTAATGTTTCTTAGCATAAAAGTTGATAAAAGAGTTTCCGAAACGATTTGTACTTGCTGGTGAAACTTCAAAAGATCTTTCTTTTCGTAATTCTCTATTGCCTGCTTTGGATGGTAAAAGTTTGGCAAGTTTATGATCATCATTTAAAACAACGTCGTTGAAGAGATTATTGGATAGATACTCCCGTCTGTTTTCAAGAGTAGAAATACCAGCGATGTTAAGAGCCTCGTCGTAAGACAATTCATAGAATATTATTTTCATTGCTCGCTTCTGTATACGTTCAATGTTTTTTGCAAGATTTCGTGGCAGGGAACTATGGAATAATTGGCACGCATATTCAAGGACAGACCTTATACAGCTGCAAAAAAATTTGACCAAATCTGCCGAAGCGACATCAGCACGTTTGAGTTGCCTCAACAAATATAAACATTTAGCTGCTTTGGAGACAATTGAATTTACATGGTCTATCCATTTAAGGTCATTTCTTAATATAACTCCAAGCGATTTGATACTTGTCACTCTTTCCAAATTTCGGTCACCAATACGTATAGGTTCAAGAACAGGTGGTAATCGTGAAAAGGATATTACCATTTCTTTGCATTTAAATGGGTTTAGTTGAAAGGAATTGTTCATAGACCAAGTAGTAATATCATCGATATCCATTTGTAAAGTACTTTGTTCATTTTTTTCAACAATTTCAGAGACCGTAGTATCATCAGCAAATTTCCACATTTCTGAAGGATGATTTTGTAACACAAGGTAATTTATCATGGCTAAGAATAGCCAAGGCCCAAGTCGTGTGCCTTGAGGGACACCAGCTGGAACTTGGAGCCAGTCTGAGAAACAATTATCACTTAGTTTGACCCTTTGCCATCTATTACGTAAAAAGTCAATAATCCAGTTAACCACACAGGGCTTAATACCAAGGCTGAATAATTTCGCAACTAATATGGTGTGATCCACCATGTCAAATGCTTTTTTATAATCAAGAAATACAGTACGAACAGATGAACCACTTCCATCTGTTGCACTCAACCAACAATGGAGCATCGATATCAAGGCAAGTACAGTGGAAGAATTTGGAATAAAGCCAAATTGTTGGGGATCAACAACCTTTAACAAAGTTGGTTTTACTTCTCTTTCGATTACAAGACGTTCCGCTATCTTTGATAGGGTGGAAGTTGAGGAAATAGGTCGTAATTCCCTTTCCAAGTCTTTGACAGTAGATGTTTTTGGTAAGGGGACCACATCGGCCAGCTTCCAAATTTGAGGGACTTTACAACTTTGAGAGGAAGAATTGATTATATTTGCAACTGGTGAGGCGAGAATATCCGAATAGGTTTTTAAAACCCAATTGGAAATACCGTCAGGGCCACTGGAACGCGATGTACTAATTTCTTGCAATTTTCTAGCTATAGTTGACTCGGTCACAACAATAGGTGTTTCATCGTTGTGTACAATTACAGCCGTATCTTCAGATAATGGAACATAGTTCTGTATCACATTTATAAAAACATTGTTAATTTTATTACTGAGGTTTATGTCTGTCTCCTGCCATAAATCTTGATGGAGGCGGTCTTTTACACTTTTGTTGTTTAGTTTAAATGTGCCACACAACTGCTTCACTTCCCGCCACCAATCTCGGGGGTTAGTGTTACGTAAATTATGAACTTTAGATTGATAATAGCTCTTACGACAACGTTTTCGTTCACGATTAACTTTATTACGTAACATTTTAAAAAGAGGGACATTACCAGATGCAAAGACTTTTTGTCGTCGATTTATCAGTGATTTCAGATTGCTGTTAACCCATGGTCGATCATTAGAGTGGACTTTTATTGAACGTTCAGGCATAATTAAGTTCAAACCATAGTTTATATTGCTAGTTAAAAAGTATAGTTTTTGATCATTTGAGGGTATGGACGATAAAATGTCCCATGGAATTTCCTGGAGAAATCGACCAAGACTTCTGATATTACTGGGTCGCTTGTCTCTTGTTTTAACAATACGCGATTGTGGTTCGTGCGATCTTTTCCTCGTTCCAGGACACATGGCAATTGTTAGATGGTCTGATAAGCCAAACGGAGGAGCACTAGTAGATTGGTACAAATTTGATCAAGAATATTGGCACCTCTGGTGGGAAAATCAATTACTGGTTTTAGTTGAAAAGGTTTAACAGTAGCCTGTAAGTCCAATTTGTTGAAATCACCGGCAATAATGATTGCAGGGTTAGGAATTGAAGATTCAATATATTCTAATGAAGATTGGACATAGTCACGCATACTTGTACAATCGGCATCTGGAGGATGGTACACAACAGCTATTATCATATTTGAGTAATTTCGTGGGAGTCGTTTTGGTTGTAAAGCTAGCCACAATACTTCGTGATTGTCACTATCTAACTCCGTTAGGCGGTTGCAAGAAATGGTATTGTTAATATAAAAACAAACCCCACCATGGGATTTGTGTTGACGATCACGCCTGAATAATTGGTAATTTGTAATATTAATAGCTTCATCTGGAACAGATTCTTTTAACCATGTTTCGCTGAAAAAGGCAATATCTATATGATTCGAAGTAAGAAATACAGCAATTTCATCGATTTTCGGGGCTAGCGACATAGTGTTTGACAATAATATAGCAGGTACAAAATGCGACGAACAAGACACGGGTTTACTATTAACTTCGGGGTTCACAGATACATGAATTAAATTGCTTGACTTGATTATCTTACGACAGATGAGGTTTGGGTTGACATTTTCCTGGTTATTATTATATAAACAATGTTCAAGTAAGCTTTCCAATTCTCTTTCCATCCCGGAAGACGACTTACCCCCGGCCTCGTCTAATACATATACATATATACATATATATATATATACATATATATATATATATATATATATATATATATATATATATATATATATATATATATATATATATATATATATATATATATATATATATATATACATATATATATATATATATATAATTTGTTTCGTTGTTGTAGATAATAAAGTGCCAAACACCAATATTATTTAGTAGAGCAAGAGATATTTATATCTTAAAATTAATTATTGCTCCTCGAGTTTCACGCCTTATTGAAGACGATCTTCCGTCTTTCGTCATTGGTTTGGATTTGTACGCACTAGATTTCTCCTTATGACAGCTCTTCGCATAAAATTCTGACTTTGCATAAAATTCTGGTTAAAACAACCAATAAATTGGTTAAAACAACTCAAACAAATGGTTAAAACAACCAATATTCTGGTTGTTTTGACCAAATAAAATTGGTCAAAAAGAGATGCGTCTGAGACGACCAATTTGAGTTGGTCATAAGGATTCAAATTATAACAATGGTTGATTTCTAAAGGTCTCCTTTTTCTAATATATGCACAACATCAATTTTTCACGCATCCTGGTTCAGCATATGTGCAATTGAAAAGGCATTCAAATTTTAACAATATGCTTGATTTCTATATGTCTTCCTTTTTTCTACACCCTGTATAAGGAGTATACGAAGGAGTATTCAAAGGAGTATACAAAGGAGTATTCAAAGAAGTATACAAAGGAGTATACAAAGGAGTATACAAAGGAGTATACAAAGGACTATACAAAGGAGTATACAAAGGACTATACAAAGGAGTATACAAAGGAGTATACAAAGGAGTATATACAAAGGAGTATACAAAGGAGTATACAAAGGAGTATACAAAGGAGTATACAAATGAGTATACAAAGGAGTATACAAAGAAGTATACAAAGGAGTATACAAAGGAGTATACAAAGGAGTATACAAAGGAGTATACAAAGGAGTATACAAAGGTGTATACAAATGAGTATACAAAGGAGTATACAAAGGAGTATACAAAGGAGTATACAAAGGAGTATACAAAGGAGTATACAAAGGAGTATACAAAGGAGTATACAAAGGAGTATACAAAGGAGTATACAAAGGAGTATACAAAGGAGTATACAAAGGAGTATATACAAAGGAGTATACAAAGGAGTATACAAATGAGTATACAAAGGAGTATACAAAGGAGTATACAAAGGAGTATACAAAGGAGTATACAAAGGAGTATACAAAGGAGTATACAAAGGAGTATACAAAGGAGTATACAAAGGACTATACAAAGGAGTATACAAAGGAGTATACAAAGGAGTATACAAAGGAGTATACAAAGGAGTATACAAAGGAGTATACAAAGGAATATACAAAGGAGTATACAAAGGAGTATATTGGAATTAATTAGGCCATATTTAAAGAATATACGCCAACCACAAAACATCGTTCATCGTTCATATAGATAGAGCGTAATATATAGATAGAGCGTAATATATCAAAAAACTACAACAGTCAGTTTCATCCGTATAGGAATCATCAGGTGGTGAGTAATTTCGAAAATACGGTGCTTAGGCGAAGCAATATGCTTGAGTAACTAATTTTTGTTAACGACCTTTTTTACTCGAAATCGATTTTTGTGACGACACTTGCCGAAAAGTTCGCTTCTTTTATTGAGTAAAGTGTCTTTGAAAATGCAAAATTTTTCTTCCAAACATAAATTTCAACATTTTGATCCCCCTGGGTACGAAATAACGTTTTTAAAAATTAGCCATTTGATGGTATAATCCAGATTGTTTTCTTTTAATTTCCAAATATGTATCGAAAGTTCCGTTTTGTTTGAGTCCTTCCTATGACGAAAACATGAATGAAGTGTGGTTGGCGTAACGTTCCTTAAATGTAGTCGCTGTCATACCAATATTACAACGTAGTGTTTATAGTGTCGTTCGTGTTGTGACTGTCGCTTTGTAATTAGTGTTGTTGATCATACATTGTTTCGGTAGTGGGCAAGTGTTTTTGTTGTCGCAGTTGCAGTTATCAGTTTCCGTATTCTGTGATTGACTGTTCCTAATTATATGTGCGTTGTGTTTGATGATTATAGACTTAACGTTTTTGATGCAACAATAGCTTACTTTTATAAAGAGTTTCTGTTGAAAATCTTGTGTAGTTTGCGCTGTAGTGGAAAGTTTTGTCAATTAAACTTAAGAATTCTCGTCCTATGTTCGTGTTAAATTAACACTCTTGCATGCTAAATGGTGGCTTCAACCAAATTATGTTGCGTTGCTTATTCCTACGTGTCCGTTGCGATGCATCCCGAGTGTACGTAAATTCCTGATCAAAGTTGCTATGTCTAAGGGCGTTCTGGTGAATAGGCGTAAATTCCTTAAATGTTTGTTTGTCCGATGAGAGAAGTGCAATGCGTTTGTTGATAGCCGTAGGTAATTGTCTTGTAATGCTTGGTTTGAATGTCTGCTGATGTAGCTACAATGGTTCGTCATTGGGTTTCTTGTATGGTTTGTATTTTGCGTTGTTCAGGTCGAAAGTAACATCTAAAAAATTTACAACGTTCAAATTTACTGTGATTTTCAGGTGATTGTTGTGATTTTCAGGTGAAATTGCTCGAAAATTTTCTATAACTTGTTTCTAGTTTTGTCTAGCAAACGGGCGGATTTGCTTTTTATAATTGCCAAACCGTCATTTTATAAAGGCCGATGTTTTCCTTGTCAAACCTCTCACCTAAGTGATTTAAAATGAAAAGGCCTACCAGCTTACAAATATCAGCGCCGTCGAAACTACCCATACTGACGTCAAATAAACTGTTGCTTCCATCTTTTTTTGCCTATAATTTGCCGTTGCCGAAAAGTAGAGATTTTCTTGCATGTTTTAGTACATCCTCGGTCCCAGGACCTCACGGCTGACACTGCGTTACCGAAAGTCCTGGCGAAAACCAAAACCGGAACTTCAAAAATCTTGTAGTTTGCCGAAAGTAAACGTGCTTGCATGCAGCTAATAAAAATGCTGACTCTGAATATTTTTTGGGAGGAGTGAAGTTTAAGAATTTCTTGAAAGTATTAGGCTAGTGTTTCACATACAAGATAGACATTAATTTGTTCTGGTTATTTGAGCATTAAATGTTTTAAAAACTGTAAACTAAAGGATCATGTAAATGTTTCAATTATGAAAGATGTTCAAGTTGATGAATCGAAGGATGCAATGTCTATTGTGTAGTTTAAATTATGGGAGGGTTGAATACGGACAGCAATTATATAGTAGTGAGTTAAAATACCCCGGTTTCGGTGTACGGGTACGGGTAGCATGATTTTGGTTAGAAATATTTTGGCGATGTCCGTACCTTTACTCGTAATTAAGGTGCACATTTTTCGCATTATATCATTGTCTATTGCACCAACACAGAAAAAAGTATGATCGAATTACAGACATCAGTAAAAACTAGTAAACAAGATGACACTACTCGTACCTTACACCGAAACCGGGGTATCTTAAATTCACTAGTAAAATAATACTTGCATATGCAGAAGCTTTATTGGAGGACATGAACCTTTTTAAAATTGAAGATATATAAAGACAATTTAAAAGCGATTGTTGTGGACGAAGCCCATCTTGTTACTGAATGGTAAGAGGTATATATTTGGTTGTTCCTTAACTTCCTCAGTATTCTGTCCTTCATAATAAGTGCTAAGGTTAATATCTGCAAGAATGTATACATACAGACAACATTCATTCTGTTTTACGTCCAGTCTAAACCCTGCATAAACCTGAAATACTACGTGTATCCTCCCATTTGTAGGATATACAACTACTTGCAAGGTATCGATCGTATATGTGATAAGTTATAGTGTCATGTACAGCATTAATAATACAGCTCACTATATGACTTGAAATAAATATTTTTTTGGCTTAAATTTTATCCTTGCCAGCCATTTTCAACCACAAAATTATCTATGTTGCTGTTAAATTATGACTGGTCTAAAATTTTTGCCTAAAGTTTGTTTTAATTTATAAACATTGTACTACCACTTTAGGAAGGATTTCAGTCTGGTATGTTGGGAAGCATGTTTGCAGGTGTTCCAATCTTGGCACTGACAGCTTCAGCATCAACTCAGAGAAGAAAGAAATTGCATCAACAAAATAAAAAATATTGTTTCATATAATATATAAATATTGATTTTTTTCTTACAATTTCCTCTATGAAATTTTTGTGTGTTAATTAACGGGATACTGTTAAAAAATTAATAAACAGCTTTATTGTGCATTCGTGATGTACTTTAATATTGCAGTGGTGTAGGAAATGGAGGTGTGTGGGTATATTAGTGTGCTTGTGTGTGGGAGCCAGAGGTATCAGGAGTTCCCAGACAAGGAATATGAGGTTCCCAACAGAGGGCTACACTCTTTCAAGTAGTAAAATTATTGTTTTGTATGTTCAACTTATGCTCACACATGAAAAATTTGAATTTTTGGGCTCTGAAATGGTGCAGAATTGTCTGCTACAGTGCATTTACAAGCACTACCAATGATGGCCATCACAAAAGATAATTTTTTCCCAGTATACAGGGGTGGAACCAGCAAGGTTGTATTGGGGGGAGGGGAGCTGGGTGAGCAGCCAAAGGAGAGCATTCGAATGAATTGGCTTCCTAACGACTCAAGCGCCAAAGGCGCGAGCTCCCTATGGGGTTCAGGGGTATACGCCCAGAAAATTTTGAAAATTAGAACCCTAGAAATGCCATTGGGCATTGAATTATGAGCTCTCAGTTTGACTTCAAAAAGGAAAATCCTTAGAAATTATGCCATATTTCGGAAATTGATTTTTGCACCCCTGTTGACCCAACAGGATGTGCACATCCACCCCCTATAAGCAAACCCCTGACTGGATGTATGTAAAAGATTCAGAAGTCAGTTTGCAAGATGTTGACACATTACTTAATGCTGAATGTGTGCAGCACAAAAACGAAAGCTGAACAATTAGTTAATTGTGTAGCAAAGCTGCAGTAACAATATAATTTTGCAACTGTAAAAAATATTATATTTGCCGTGTTGGTGTAATGTACTCAGGTGAAAAAGATGCTTATTCAAAACACAAACATCTTATTCACCTTACACAAACATCTTATTCACCTCAGTACATTACACCAACACAGCAAATATCATGATTATTAGATTACACTGATATCGAAGGAACTAGACTCGGTTCCGAAATATCGCATACTCGAACCGACCTGACTGCGTAGCTCAGTTGGCAGAACATTGGGCTAGTATTCCAAATGTCGTAGGTTCGAATCCTACAGTGGCCAGGCATATTTTTCTGGCCTGCCCGGTGTGGATATACACTCAGAGTAACATCACACAAGCACGTAAAAAACATTGATAGAAATTAAGCTATATATTACATGAAATTTAAGGGGAAAAAAGTTGAAGAACTAACATTCCCAGCTACATAATTTTGCACAAAGTCTATGCAAAATTAAACTGAATAATTATATTAATCACTTATTAAATACAATTTGTCATTATAAAATACAAATTGTCATTATTAAATACATATAATATAAAATATATATAATCTTTACATAAATTAAGAACCTTTGATGAAATTGATATAAAATCAATAAAATGCTGTGCTGTGTGGTTATATTACTACCTTAAAAAATAAGTAGAAAGTCGAAGTTTCGAGCGAAGGCCCTTCGTTAAGAGTTACTGGTACAGACAGTTTTAGTATAAAATCAATAAAGCATGTCATTTTATAATATACTCTATTTATAATATTATGTTGTGGAGTCTCTTGTCTTGGGGTCTCGCATTGAACAACTACACACACACTCATTCACGATCAGGATTTTGTCATTTGTAATAGAAAGATTCAAGACATCACTCACAATTTTTGTAGATTTGTATAGCCTTTCGTCTGTCTTTGTTACTTTGTATACAAAATGTCCCGTACGCGATTTTCCGATTTCAATCTCTAAATAATCCAATGCCCAATTTTGTGCAGGTTTCTAAAACATTGTGACACAACATCCAGTATAATGTATATTAAAAATAAAATTTCCATTGACAGACAGCAAATTTCAACGATCAAAACGACTCTTTGTCTTCTTTGAAGAGTTAGTAGCCTACACTTCTATACACTCCTTATAGTCAGCCATATTTATTAGTACAACTTCATGTTCAATTTCCGAATTCCATTGTATTCATGCCACCAATCAAATCATTTCTCGTTTTGGTTTTCGCCAGGGCATTCGGCAACGCAGTATCAGCCGTGAGGGCCTGGGACCGAGGATGGTTTTGTTATTGAAATATCGTTTTCGGTGATAGTAGCCAAATCAGAAGCCCAGGCCAATGCTTCGTTTAAAACTTCTTCGGAAATGGACGGGTAGAAATCCACAATGTCAAACGAAATAAAACTGTGCCTGTCTTTATCGTTTATATTGCTAAACTATGAAATTAGTTGTTGCGTATTCCTCCATTGATTTGAATTTAGTTTTTGTCTCAAATTTGAAATGACTTCGTCTAAAATAACCTTACTTAGTTTTCCGGATTCGGTTTTTGGGGGATTAAGTAATCGGCATTTTGGATATTTGTTCTCAAAATGATTTTCTTTATGATCTTTTAAAGAAATAAATGCTTCGCGTTTTTTCATTCGTTCAATTCGGTCGCCAATTCCTAACCTACCCGAAACTTCTTTCAATTGGCAGTCAATTTCATCTATAAAGTCGTCTGATCCGTGTTTGTACGTTTTCGTGATTTTGTCATGTAAGAGTTCGTGCTATGTGTTCAGTAATGTTTCGTTAATGTTTCTAGTTTTGTCCGCGAAAATTAAAATATTGGGGGATGAATTAATTTTTTCAGATTGTTGGCCAAATATGTCTGTAATTTGTCTTTAGAATGCCGGAATTTTACGTTTTCAATTAGTTTTATCAAGTCGTCTTCGAAAGGTTTCAAAAGTGGAATTGAAGGAGGCGAATTGTTAGACGAAAGGCCGAAAAGGTTGCTTTGATTTTGAGTTGTTGATCCTTTTAGATCCACAATTCTTAATTATAAATTAATAATTGCAACAAAACGCAAGCCCCACATCTCCCTTTCGACCAGAAAATGCTGCACGTCAAGAGTAACTATCATTCCGCGCACGAGGACTAGCTGGATCAACTGATTCAACCGTCAAGCTTGCTTGTGCACTCAGGGAATTTATACAGTAATATCTGCTCTTTCGCTTGTGGTACGTGACATGATATACTGCGCATGCTTAACTACATTACAGCATATGTAATGCGCATGTTAAAGTTTATTAAAGCGACATGGTCTAAAAGATTATTGAAACATACAGGAGACTAGTAAAACAATACACTATTGTCGATTGAGAAGTAATTTCATAAACTCGTGGCTTGCGTTCCACCAGGGTTTCCAAAGACTTAAGCCCGGCGCACACTGGAGATATCAGCTGAGCTGAGCGTCACTCGTTACTGCTGGCGTAAGCAAGTTCCCCCAGTGTGAGGTGGCGTTTTGAGCGATTTCAGCCACGCGTGCCATCGGCACCGAATATTCAACATGTTGAATAATCTCAGTCACGAATGAACATTTCCCCCAAGTGCGCGCGCTCGAAAAGCTATCGCCTTTCATTGTAGATCGAATAGGCATGCGTAATAAAACATAAGACAAAAGGGAAATAATTAATGAGGAATATAATATTCATTTGTCGCTACTCAAGTATCACATTCCTCATTAATTATTTCCCTTTTGTCTTATGTTTATTACGCAATGAAAGATGATAGCATTTCGAGCGCGCACACTTGGGGGAAATTATTCAACATGTTGAATATATATATATATATATATATATATATATATATATATATATATATATATATATATATATATATATATATATATATATATATATATATATATGCATATATATGCATATATATACATATATATGCATATATATACATATATATGCATATATATACATATATATGCATATATATACATATATATACATATACACATATATATATACATATATATACATATATATACATATATATACATATATATATATATATATAATTAACGTTACAAATATCTTAAAATAACATGTTTTTTCGCTACTCTGAGTTTCACGATCTTGTCTGATCGATCTTCAGGCGATTCGCCTATATATATATATATATATACATCTGTATAATATATCTGAGTTTTTCTGTGCGGTTCTAAAACCATTTCTTTCACTTCGTCTTCGAGTTGTAAAACAAAAGTATTTCAAATTTTGATTCAAGGCCAAGCGGTTTTTGGCCGAACAGATTGTCAAGACATTGTACAGAGGATAATTAATTATTGCTTCAGTTAATGGCTATTAGACTATATTATAAAACAATTATACCATTCGCTCTCGTCGTATATGGCTGATAGCCGACTCGGTGCTACGCACCTCGTCGACTATATCAGCTCATATACGACTCGAGCTCATGGTATAATTGTTAAATATATATATATATATATATATATATATATATATATATATATATATATATATATATATATATATATCCTGTTTCATCCTGCTCATCAGCACTACACTGATGAGGCCCATAAGGCCGAAACGGTACCGTCTGTAGTTAGATAATCGCTCTATGGCCTTTAGGTCATATTGAGCGCTCTACATGCAGGATGAGCCATTGCAGCTTACGCAATGCGCACGCTCACTGCTTGCAGTTTCAGCGCTCTGGCATGGTTTTGATGTTACTTTTATCCTGCTCATCAGCACTACACTGATGAGGCCCATAAGGCCGAAACGGTACCGTCTGTACTATATATATATATATATATATAGTACAAGGAAAAACTCTCAAATAGATAGATAATGATAGGCACTTAAGTATAACATGGCACGGTATGTGCCGTCTGCAATGTAGTCAGATGGTAACGATCCGTGAGTTTCAATACAGATGATAGGCACTTAAGTATAAAATGTTACGATATGTACCATCTGTAGTCAGATGGTAACGATCCGTGATTATGAATACGGATGGCCAGGCACTTAAGTATAAAATGTTATACGATATGTACCATCTGTAGTCAGTTGGTGACGATCCGTGAGTTTGAATACAGATGGTTAGATAGTTGGGATATAATGCTGAATGATATTGTTCTCGTAGGACGCTACAGATGGTTAGGATGGTACAGATCGTATACCGACCGTGCCATCTGGTGTCGGATGGTGACGATCCGTCAGTTTGAATACAGATGGTTAGATACTTGGAATCTAATGAGGACGAGGGATAGTTGTAATCACGTTAATGTCTGATGTAATCAAAATGTATGTTTAGTTAATATAGTGTTTCCTAAAGAACGAAGGATAGTTGTAATCATGTTAATGTCTAATGTAATCAAAATATGTGTTTAGTTAATATAGTGTTTCTTAAAGAACGAGGGATGGTTGTAATCATGTTAATGTCTGATGTAAAAGGGAGCGTTAACGCATATGCCGCACGACCATCGGTATTCAAAGTTACGGATCGTAACGATCCGATAACAGATGTCTATACTGGACATATATGAGTTTTTCACATTATTCACAAGCGTGATTATACAGTCTATACTCGTTATAAAACATAACTCAGGGACGAAACTTAAGGGGGGGGGGGGGGGGGGGTGTCACACCCCTCCCCCCCCCCCTAAGCTGGATTGGCATTATATATATAAGTATATGTATATATATATATACATATATATATATACATATATATATATATATACATATATATATATATATATACATATACATATATATATACATATATATACAAAATATGCTGGATTGGCAGGGCAAATCATCTGGATTGACAGGGCAATGAAAGATTTCAGATTTTGTTCCAAAAATAATGGTTTCCTGCAATGTGATAACAGGAATTTGTCGGAAAAAATTTTTTACCTTTAATTTAACTGGTTTTTGTCCGGAAAAAATTTTTTGGCCTCTTTTTTGAAATGTCCGAAAAAATTTTTGACCCCTAAAATGGTACACTGACCAAGTACACCCCCCCCCCCCCCCCC
>CACRXK020012058.1:0-15562 GCA_902702795.2 Paramuricea clavata
TTTCATTGTTGCTTCCAACCTTTGATCATGTTCTTGTGGGGTTGATCCATAAATGATGATGTCATCCATAGAAGTATCTACGCCTTCTAAGTGACTAAACAAAGAGTTAATGGTTCTATGATAAATCTCTGGGGCACTGGAGATTCCAAATGGGAGTCATAAGTATTTGTATCTCCCAAAAGGGGTATTGAAAGTACATAAATTAGTACTTTCGTCTTCAAGCTTCATTTGCCAAAACCCATTTGAGGCATCTAGTTTAGTAAATACCTTGGCATTTGCAAATTGAGCTGTAACTTCGTCTCGTGTAGGTAACTTGAAATGTTCACGTTTTATTGATTTGTTCAAGTTTCTTGGGTCTAAGCAAACACGTAAGTTTCCATTTGGCTTAGTAACTGGCACAAATGAGTTAACCCACTCAGTCGGTTCTTCGATCTTTTCAATCACGCCCATAGCTTCCATTCGTTGTAGTTCGTCTTTGAGCTTATCATACTGCGCGAAGGGTATTTTGCGACAAGGCTCAACAACTGGTGTTGCATCATCTCTTAACTCGATTTTTACAGTATGAGGTAAACAGCCTAGTCCTTCGAAACAGTCAGCATATTTCTCACTTAGTTTTGCATTGTTATACCTGCTGCCCGTTAAATTATTCGAACTGTTCGACTGCTCAATAGAAAATGTTCTTTTCACAAGATTTAACTTTTCAGAAAGTTCCCTTCCCAAAATAGGTTTAACATCATCAGGGCTGATTAAAAACAGCGCTTTCACAGATTTCTCTTTCAACTTTAAGGATAAAATACACTGACCTTGCACTTGAACATCTCCCCCGTTGTATGCTTTCAGTTTAGTCTTCGATTGTTTCAACTTCGGTCTGTTCTGAAGTGTCTTAAACTCGTTATAACTCATTACATTGACATCCGAGCCAGTGTCTACTTTAAAAGTAACTATACTGTTGTTTACTTCCAATGGAAGTATCCATGGATCTGACTTGTCAGCGGTCGTTTCCGTCGAATAAACATAGAATTCATGTTCGTCACTAGACTCACTACTTGGTTCAGCGTCCCTCTCTTGTTTACCGTTGTTCTCTACCGCATCGACTCGATGTTTTCTTGGATATTTTGGCAATTCTTTGTCTCGGGTTCTACATTGACTCATAAAATGATTTTTCTTGTGACAATTTCTACATTCTTTTCCCACAGCTGGGCATTTATCATAACTATGGTTTCCCTGACCACATCTGCTGCAATTTAATCTGTTGTTATAAAATTTTTGATCTTTACCGCCGTTGCCCGTTAATCCTGAATGCGTTTCTCTTCGATAATTCCTTCCTCGACTATAAACTGCATCAATTTCTTCCGATTTACGTGACGTATCTGTTAAGGTTTTCATATGCTTGTCGGCAACTTCTGCTGCTTTGCACACGTCCATACACCTTTCTAGCGATAAATCTTTTTCTCGAAGAAGCCGTGCTCGAGTTCTGTCATTGCTGATTCCTTCGACAATCCTGTCTTTAACGATCGAGTTTGTAAGTTCTCCATACTCACAGTTCTTTGCTAATCGTTTCAGTTCCGTCACAAACTGCTCTACCGATTCGTCAGGCTTTTGTTTCCTCAAGTTAAACACATGCCTTTCGTGCGTGACATTTTTTTTTGGAAGACAATACGCTTCAAATTTCGCTACTAACGGCTCGATTTTATCTTTTTCTGTATCTTCAAACGTGAGTGTTTCGTAAACTGTAATCGCTGCTTCGCCAGCCAAGGTCAAAAACGTTGCACACTGTATTTTCTGCGACTTTTTGTCTTTCTCAGTAGCGGTCATGTATAGCTCGAAGGCTTTCTTCCAACGCCGCCAATTTTCAGCTGCATTTCCATCGAGTTTCAACGGTTTTGGGGCTGGGATTTGTTCTGCCATTTCGTGTTCTTGTATCTTTGATTAAAATCCCTTTTCTGACACCATGTAACGTTATATATTTTATTTATCTTATGCCGTATAAACTACATTTAACTTTACTTGATAACTCAACTATACTCAGTCCTTGTTCAACGTTCCTTGGACGTCCCATGTGCTCGCATGCATGAGTCACGTGATATCCTTACACGAGCAGCAGTGTTTTATCAGATATAAAGATCGTCTGATAAAACACGCACTGCGAATGTTTTAAATTGCTTCAAAAACGATCGATCTAGTATACGTTCATTGGCAAAGTAGCTTTCAAAAAATTCGGTGTGTATATGTAGAGAAAATCATTAAAATTTATGTAAATCAAGGGAAATCTCTATCACATATCAAGGATACGACACGTTTATGATTTTTCTTTGTGTTTTCCTCATGAATTATTAATGAGTTTTTGAAGCTATTTTAGACAACAGTCAGTCACAACGTGCACAGAGCTTTTATATTTTAAAAGACTCCTGAACCACGGTTGTTTATTCTGCCGTATAGCAAATATAACAGTTGAGCATGTTTTGAAATGTTATTCTTAAAATCATCATTCAACCTCATAGCTGCAATGCCAAGTGATATAGCCTCAACTATCTGGTCGACTGGTCTTGAATTATACTTTAAAGTGAACAAATAACAAAAGACAATCACATTAAAGAAATATTCAGGATATATTTAAAATGTGTAATTGAAAGCTCAAACTTTTCCTTATTCCTAGGAAGAATCGCGATAACCGGCGTCTTCACCACGTAGAAAATTAATAATATACTTTCTCTGTTCTGGTTCAACTGAATTTCGAAGCCTAAATACTTGAAATATAAGAATGTTTCCTCGAAAGCATTAACAGGCGGCATATTTTTTATACGCGACTATAAACGCGTCAACGCGGGCAAAATTATTGTTGACATTTGAGTTACGTAATTGCTTCCGTTAACGAGATTAACCAATGGGAGAATAATGATTTGAATGAACATATTCAATCTAATGTTAACACATATCTTTGTAAACATCCAGAAGCTCTTGTTATGGTTACCGGTGATTTTAACCCCCAAGTACTGGATTGAAGGAGAATCGTATTTAAAAAAAGACTATTTGGCTTGCGCCAAATTACTGATGTTCCAACAAGAGAAAAATTCATTGTAGATTGGTGTTTAGTAAACATGAAAGATGTACCTTTTCCACAAAATTCTGGCTGGGTTAGACATATGTCAGTCACTGTGCGATAAGACGTTTCTTTGCTGATTTTAGGAAAGGCTTTGACTTGGTTAGCTACAATATTGTTCAGGAGCTTGAAAATCTTCATGTTAACCCTATTATATTCAGTAGATAAAGTTCTTTCTCACAAATAGGAAGCAATGAGTTAGGATTGGAGAATCATTGGAAAACAGTGAACGGAGGCTTGTCGCAAGGGACCAGGCTAGTTGGGCCGACTTTGTTTGCAATTTTAATCAACCCTCCACTAAAAAGCTGATGAAGCAGAATTAAATTTGTAAATGATACAACCAGAAATAATTCCTCGCTGCTAGCCAAGTATATTCACCAATCGTTGTGGATGAAATTAGTGAATTTTCTTCTGCAAGGACATAGAGCTTAATCCAAAATAGTGTAAGGAAATGTTAATATCGTTCTTGGAATATTCTACCACTATTATACATCCGATTTACGTGGCCGGCCTTCCGGTTGAATCCATTCCTTCCTTCAAATTGCTTGGCTTTACTTTGTCTCCTGGCCTTCCATGGAGTCCTGATGTGGAATTTATTATTAAGAAAGCAAGCTAGATTATATACGACAATTAAAGAGAGCCGGTATTGGAGAGCACGATTTGGTTTCTATTTACTGTTCAATCATACGATCTAGCCGATTTCGTGTTGAATATGCTGCTCAAGCATGGTCTATTCTCGCTGCTGGTTTGTCAAATTTAATCAAATCAATACAAAGACGAGCACTGAAGATTGTTACCCTTCCCTTTCCTTTCCTTTACCTTGCTCTGGCCTAGAGACTTTAGAAGCACGGATAATGAAGCTTAGTAAACATTTATTGACCATTTGAAGTTATCTTAGGACTCTGGTTGTAATACACTGTCTCAAAAAGTATGTACCCGTACGTTAGACTTGGATTATAAACTTGGATTATTGCCATGTTTATAAACTATCTAGTATGATTTTACTCCATATCACGAAAACACCATTCCCCAAACGGCAATATTTCATTCATTTTGAAGGTAAATCTGGCGATTTGTGTAAGTTAGCACCTCATACAATTGCTAAAATTAGTGAATATTGAAAAAAGTGGATTGATTTAAATGGCGAACAAAGCACGATCGGAGCAAATGTTGCCAAACGTATAAAACGTTGGTCATTCCTTCGGAATGTAAGTATTGTAATAAAGAGCTCTGATACGGACGTCGTATTATTATCCTTTATTTTTGCCATATTCTCCAATGCAAACTATTTTTTGAGACTGGTGCGAATGAGAAAACTCGTATCATAGATGTCAGATGTATTAACAGCAGATTGGTGAGAAACAAGGCAAAGCATTAATTGAATTTCACGTATATACCGGTAAGCAATAACTAGCTACATTATATTAATAATTAGGATGCCATTTCGTTAATGATTTAGCTAAAGGTGAGGTAGATGTATAGTAGCCACATGTAGTTTGTAAGAATACAACAGCCTGTACATAACTAGATCGTTTCTAGGGTTGATTGTACGAGCTCGTTTTATGATTGAAGTAAGATATCAACCCCAAAATTTGCTTTAAATGACGAAACATCTCATTTATGCGTCTCGGTGAGGATTTTGACGTTGATGAATCCATTCAGAAAAACCTTGAGTCACTTACATGAACGCTATATGGGGCTAAGGATTCTAATGCAGCATTGCCTCCAAATCAGTGACGATTGTCTCTTACAACACATCCAGCGAGAACATTACCAGGCAGTAATATGGAAAAGAGAAACAACTCCAATAATTGATGCGGCTTCACCAACTGATCATGGATGGAAGATTGATGAAGAAGGAAATATTGATGTGGTATGGATGACAAAGAAATGTGCTCCTGATGTGCTACACGAAGATTGCAACTGTAAATATAAAACAGTTGGCTGTTCAACCTTAAGATACTCTTGTAAAAGGCAAACAACCAGTGTGATAAAATGTGCCAATGTGTTGGATGCACAAATTTTCCACACGAGTCCAGCGAAAGCGGTTGCCTTGAAGATGATTCAGAAGATGATCTGGGTAGTGATATGGAGAAAGAAAACTTGTAGAATTGCAGGGATGGATTTACTGGGAAGGTGTGTACATCACCCATAGCCCTGGACAGAGGGGTGGAGGGGGTGGATGTGGTATTTTTCATGATAAAGCAAAATATTATTAGAGATAAAATGAGATACAGTAACTTGAGTAATAACATGATGATAAGCAACTGTGAACAACAATTATTACAATTCAAATACAGTGGTGAAGCAAGACTTTGCAGTAATGAAGCAAGTTGATGGGCGGGTGACACACATGACCAACACAACTCGGCACTAGAGCTGGTAGAGCACCCCCCTCCCCCCTGCCAAATCATGCTGGATCCATCCCTGTAGAATTGTATAGCACAATACTGATGGCTGATGCAACACCGCTGATGAAATTTGTGCTATCCTATTGTAGAAATGCAAAACTTATTTAATCGAATAGTATTTATTATATTTCATTGTATTGATATCTTCGAGTAAATACTTTTTAGTTCATTTTGTTATTAATTTAAGTATTTTTTGTCGAATATCAACTTCTAAACAATTAACTATGACCGCTAATGTACCAGCTGTATACTTATAGCAAATTTACATAGGTATAAGGTATTTAATAATGTACAATATTAAAGTAAAGTATTTGACCAATGTTTAAATGTGTGATACGTTGTGCAACAATTTGTCGCGATTTGAGTCTGCTTCTCATTCAAATTAACCCATACCTTTCACAATATTTTTAGATTTTTGCAGTTGTATTAACTTGTGTGAGATGTTAAGTGACACAATTCACCAGATTTACCTTCAAAATGTATAAAAATTCCGAAGCAAAGACAGTTTTGCTACCCATATATATATGAATTTGAGTTGGTTATGACCCCGCGTTTCATAGAATACTTCAAGTAATTATGCCGAAAGATCAAAGATACCGCGGAATTCAAGATGGCGCTCAGCGGATAAAAATATCAAACTATAGCCTTAAATTGTGAAAAAACAGCGGGTTTTGGCGCGTGGGAACAAAGATATTTAAAATCAGCGTAGTTTATTCTGCTAATTCCTGTTAAAATATTTTAGCACCGCGATGGGGGCGACGGAATTTGATTTCTAGCCACATTTTGGCCACACAGCCAACGGCCTATAACCTTTTATCACAGCATGGTCCTAAATGTTAAAATACTTGACTATTTTTCACGTGACCGGATATTGGGTTTATATTTTAGGGTTTCGACTTAAATGTGCGTCTAAGGCACAAAGCAGTGAACGTAGCCTACTGACAACAGAAGGAAGCAGTGAGATGCTGAGAGCTAGATTTTCTTAATTACAAGAACTTTCAGCACAAGGTTTGTATCTTATATTTATCATTACTCTACACATAATACAGCTCGTGACATTTTTGATGATATAAAATCAGATCTCTTTGTTCGGTCTCTGCGCTCTCAATGTGTTTAGATTCGTTTCCTATTAAGCATACATGTAGATACTATGTCAAAGCATTATGTATGTTGTAGTTCTGGTGTCAGGCTTTTATTGGTATGGAGGTTTTTTTGTGCTTGCAAGATTATACATGAAGAATCAGTGTTACAGAATTCGATAAGCGAGTTTGGATCTCAGAGTCAAGCATACAGTATGTGCCATCTCATCGGCTTAATTGCCTTCTTGGAATTTAAAGATAGTCCTTAATGTGGGTTTTCTTGAAGCAGTTCGCTTCCTAGAAGATAAAATTTTTCAACTCACTTGTAACGATTGCTGTGCTTCAATATGGTTTCAGTGAACATTGGATCTAGTCTTGATCGGGCTTTACACTACATTTTACACTCCAAAATTGTCAAGCATATAGATTCGAGATAGGATAGGCTTTAACGTTGTTGTCCAAAACGTCTTTCACCTAATTCCAAGAAGCTAAATTCCCTTAACTCGCTTCCAATAATGGCTGTGTTTCTTGTTGTGACTTGTCTTTCTAGAGAATTTATAACCTGAGATCCCGTTTACACTAGGGCAAAAGATTCCGCATTCGTAAAAGTAGGCGGATTCTTGTTGTTTTTTTTTTATTGTACGGATTCACGAGGCGTTTACACTACACAACTTGGCACAGCGATTGGCAATGAGGCCAAATTTTGACGCATAATTTTGTGATGTTAGACCATGTTTGGCTGTTGAAACTAATAGCAATAAATTTGAAAAACGTACGAGGAAGCAAATTCATTCTAATTCTTTTTAGAAAGCGTTTAAACGAAAGGTTGCTTTCGGATCGACACTTTCTCGCATCCCACAATGATCCCATAAACTTTTCCGGATTGCAAAGTTTCGGATTTATACTCTATTTGTGAAATTTTGTAACTGATTGATGCTCTTTAGTCCTAAACAGCAAAACGAATCGGATATCAAAACATCCTGGATTTGTGACGGATCCGAAATCTTTTGCCCTGTACTGTAAACGGGGACTGAGTATGAAAATATAGGTAAATAATTACATTATTTACCCATTATTTACCTAAACAGAGTTTTGTAAAATTAAAGATTTTGTACTGATCTTGTAAAAGAAAATAAACCTAAAATATTCAAATATTGAGATCTAGTGGATTTGCTGCATGTATCCGAATATCTGGCGAAAAATTGTACGTTTCCCTTAAAAAATGTTACCTCGGCGCCAATTGCCTTATCAGCTATATGACACTTTGATCACAGCATGGAAGACCTGGTTCTAAATATTGGAATACTTGGCTACTTTTCACGTGACAGGATATTGAGTTTACATTTTAGGATTTCAAGTTAAATCGGTGTGTCAAAGGCTCAAAGCAGTGAACGTACTGATAACAGAAGGAAGCAGTGAGAGCTAGATTTTCTTAATTACGAGAACTTTCAGCACAAGGTTTGTACCTTATATTTACTATTACTCTACACATAATATAGCTCGTGACATTTTTGATGATATAAAATCGGATCGCTTTGTTCATATTAATTAACCTTAGTGCTGAGGTTTGTGTCGGTTTAAGAACCGGTAAGACTACATTTTATTTCTGCCCTAAAGTTATATTTTCCCCTTATTTGTTCCGATTGTTTGCTTGTGGATGAAATTTGATTTGCAACGAATTTTGCAGTATTGTCTTCTATACAGTAATTGTAAGCACCCGTTTTCCTCGACATATGATTTGCTAGAATTTTAGTTCCAAGAACTGTAGTACACATAAAGTTCGATATTACAGTAGATTATAGGCTAAAAAGACGACAATTTGCTAAGGCGATTCTATATCTATACACATTTTAAGCGACACCAACTTTGGATACAATATGCAATTAAATTGGGATCTTAGGACTTTAAACTAGTGGGGAAATATTTGCAGACAGATATAAAATGATTAAATATAATGAAAATTGAAGAACGGATGTAGTTTGTAGTTTTCTATACCAATTTTCGTGTAATCTTAATAGACTTTAAAAAGTCTGAAAACTGCACAGGTTGAGTTCTCAATGTGTTTAGATTCGTTTCCTATTAAGCATATAGATACTATGTCAAAGCAACATGTATGTTGTAGTTCTGGTGTCAGGCTTTATTGGTATGGAGGTTTTTTGTGCTTCCAAGATTATAAATGACGAATCAGTGTTACAGAATTCGATAAGCGAGTTTGGATCTCAGAGTCAAGCATACAGTATGTGCCATCTCATCGGCTTAATTGCCTTCTTGGAATTTAAAGATAGTCCTTAATGTGGGTTTCTTAGAAGCAGTTCGCTTCCTGGAAGATAAAATTTTTCAACTCACTTGTAACGATTGCTGTGCTTCAGTATGGTTTCAGTGAACATTGGATCTAGTCTACCCTGGATTCCAGAGCCTTCGACAGTAAATAATAAATTGAAATTTCGCGAAGGCTCTGGTTCAACGGGGAGAGCCTAATCAAAGAATCGCCCCGTTGAACCAGAGCCTTCGCGACATTTCAATTTATTATTTACTGTCGAAGGCTCTGGAATCCAGGGTAGATCTAGTCTTGATCGGGATTTTACACATCATTTTACACTCCAAAATTGTCAAGCATATAGACTCGAGATAGGATAGGCTTTAACGTGGTTGTCCAAAACGTCTTTCACCCAATTCCAAGAAGCTAAATACCCGAACTTGCTTCTAATGATGGCGGTGTTTGTTGTTGTGACTTGTCTTTCCAGATAATTTATAGCCTGAGATCCCGTTTACACTAGGGCAAAGATTAAGGATTCGTAAAACTAGGCGGATTCCTTGTTTTTTTAGTGTACGGATTTATGAGGCGTTCACACTACACAACTTGACACAGCGATTGGCAATGTGGCAAAATTTTGACGCATAATTTTGTGATGTTAGACCATGTTTGGCTGTGGAAACTAATAGCAATAAATTTGAAAAACGTACGAGGAAGCAAATTCATTCTAATTCTTTTTAGAAAGCGTTTAAACGAAAGGTTGCTTTCGGATCGACACTTTCTTGGATCTTACAAAGATCCCATAAACTTTTCCGAATTCCAAAGTTTCGGATTTATACTCTATTTGTGAATAACGAATCCGATATCAAAACATCCTGAATTTGTGACGAATCCGAAATCTTTTGCCTGGTAAACGGGGATTGAATATGACAATATAGGTAAATAATTACATTGTTTACCCAGTATTTACCTAAACAGAATTTTTAAATTAAATATTTTGTAATCTTGTAAAAGAAAATAAACCTAAAATATTCAAATATTGAGATCTAGTTGAATTGCTGCATGTATCCGAATATCTAGGGAAAAATTGTACGTTTCCTTTAAAAAATGTCACCTCACCGCCAAATGCCTTATAAGCTATATGACACTTTTATCACAGCATGGAAGACCTGGTTCTAAATATTAAACTACTTATGGCTACTTTTCTCGTGACCGGATATTGGGTTTACATTTTAAGGTTTCAAGTTAAATGTGTCAAAGGCTCAAAGCAGTGAACGTACTGATAACAGAAGGAAGCAGTGAGAGCTACATTTTCTTAATTACGAGAACTTTCAGCACAAGGTTTATACCTTGTATTTATTATTACTCTACACATAACATAGCTCGTCACATTTTTGATGATATAAAATCAGATCTCTTTGTTCGTATAAATTAACCTTAGTGCTGAGGTGTGTGCCAGTTAAGACCCGGTAAGACTTCACTTTATTTCTGCCCTAAAGTTATAATTTTTCTCTTATTTGTTCTGACTGTTTGGTTGTGGATGAAATTTGATTTGCAACGAATTTTGCAGTTATATTGTCTTCTATACAGTAATGTAAGCAGGCGTTTTCCTCGACATATGATTTTCTAGAATTTTAGTTCGAAGAACTGTAGTACAGATAAAGTTCGATATTACTTAGATTATAGGCTAAAACGACGACAATTTGCTAAGGCGATTCTATCATTACAAATTTTAAGCGAAATCAACTTTGGATACAATATGCAATTAAATCGGCATCTTAGAACTTTAAACTAGTGGGGAAATATTTGCAGACAGATATAAAATGATTAAATATAATGAAGATCGAAGAGCGGATGTAGTTTGTAGTTTTCTATACCAAGTTCCGTGTAATCTTAATAGACGGTAAAAAGTCTGTAAACCGCACAGGCTGTGTTTAGATTCGTTAGCTATTATGCATAGATACTATGTCAAAGCAATATGTATGTTGTAGTTCTGGTGTCAGGCTTTTACTGGTATGGCGTTTTTTTGTGCTTGCAAGATTATAACTAATAACTGAAGAATGTTACAGAATTCGATAATATATAAGAGAGTTTTGATCTCAGAGTCAAGCATACAGTTTGTGTCATCTCATCGGCTTGCCTTCTTGAAATTTAAAGATAGTCCTTAATCAACTCACTTGTAATGATTGCCGTGTTTCAGTATGTTTTCGGTGAACATTGGATCTGGTCTTGATCGGGATTTTACACTTCATTTTACACTCCAAAATTGTGAAGCATATATAGACTCGAGATAGGATAGGCTTTAACGTTGTTGTCCAAAACGTCTTTCACCTAATTCCAAGAAGCTAAATACCCGAACTCGCTTCTAATGATAGCTGTGTTTGTTGTTGTGACTTGTAATTCCAGAGAATTTATAGCCTGAGTTCCCGTTTACACCAGGGAAAAAAATTCCGGATTCGTAAAACTAGGCGGATTCCTTGTTTTTTTAGTGTACGGATTCATGAGGATTTCACACTACACAACTTGACACAGCGATTGGCAATCAGGCCAAATTTTGACGCATAGTTTTGTGACGTTAGACCATATGTTTGGCTGTGGAAACTAATTGCAATAAATTTGAAAAACGTACGAGGAAGCAAATTCATTCTAATTCTTTTTAGAAAGCGTTTAAACGAAAGGTTGCTTTCGGATCGACACTTTCTTGGATCTCACAAAGATCCCATAAACTTTTCCGAATTCCAAAGTTTCGGATTTATGCTCTATTTGTGAAATTTTGTAACGGATTCATGCTCTTTAGTGTAAACGGCAAAACGAATCCGATATCAAAACATCCTGGATTTGTGACGAATCCGAAATCTTTTGCCCTGTAAATGGGGACTGACTATGACAATAGGTAAATAATTACATTATGTGTAATTTGCACTGGCTAAACATTTCGTCACTTTAGAGAGTGTTTGTGAGCTTATGTGCCACTGATAATAAATGAGTGAATCATGAAATTTGTGTAAATGTGACGTTTAGGGTTTTGTTCTTGCATCAGTAGTACCATGGAATAAGATAACTCATAACAAGAACAATATGGCTTATCACCACATAAATATTAGTACCCTGTTGAATGTGGGCTTGTTTTTATTGAAGCACTGTTCCTGTGGTCATTGGCTTATTTGGGCACAACAGCAAAAATTTAATCAATACAAGAGTGTAATTCATATGCATGACCGGACATGTTTGTGGGTTTGGGCAAGCAAGCTAGCTTTGGATCGGTTCTATGTAATTAGTAGGCGTACATGGGAACAAACTCACTGTAGAATGTAGATGGTTAGATGGTGGAAGGTAGATGTTTCCAACCGTATGTTAACTTACAGTAAGTTATTAAGTTAAGTTTAGTTACTAGGCCTGCGTTTTTAATCAGGTGAGTGAAATCCTTCGTAAATTTAATTTTCTCCTTGAAATCTTGAATTACTACGAATAATGAGTCCCGACCATTGGCGACTTACGAGAACCATGTCGAGCAATTGTCAGCATTGGTGTTTGTATTTTTTGTTAATAATACTCTAGACCGCCTGTACGTTGCGACTTTAATTTGTTGTTGAAGTTGAGAACTCCTACCCTGGATTCCAGAGCCTTCGACAGTAAATAATTAATTGAAATATCGCGAAGGCTCTGGTTCAACGGGGCGATTCTTTGATTAAGCCGCGCCAATCACAAAACAAAATTAGTGGTTTTAGTACAAAAACTTTCTTGCAAGAAATCGACCAAGAACTGCCAGGCGTCTCACAGTTCAAGTGCACTCTTCCCATCAGCCCCTTCGCCCATCTATCCCCACTACAATACTTCATGTAAACTCGTCCTATGCGCATCACTGTTTTTTTTACAAAGAGACGCCTGGATACGAGGCAGGCTTTATGATGTGCTAATTATACGTCCAGTTGAGCGAGAATTCTTTAAAACCAGGCAATATAAGAACAACCAAATGCGCAGATAGCGGCTGTGTTTACACGCAGACGTATTGTAGAAATACGCATTTTGCCACCTTCAGATATTTAGGACGAAACAACAATAATTTAGTATCGAAATGTTCGTCCCAGTCAAGCGATTCTGAATTTGCTCCTACCAGGGACGCCGGAACTGGGGGGCAGGGGGGGGGGCGGCTGCCCCCCTTGCCGTTTGCTAGGGGGGGCAGGGGGGGCAGAAGTGCCCTTTAGTTGTAAAATAATACGTGATAAATCACATTTCCAACGATGCTTTTTGTAGGAAAATCACGAGATTCAGGTAATTTATAGTTTATATTTATAAAAATTTTGGGAAATTTTTGGAATTTAGAAAAATATTTTGAAGAAATGGCGAAAATTTAAGATATCGGGAAAAATTTTTGGCTTCACGGAAAATTTTTGTATGTCCGGAAAAAATTTTTGACCCCTAAAATGGTACACTGACCGAAATTTTTTTGGCGACGGGGGGGGAGGTCGCCAAAAAATTTTGCAGTGAAAAAAATTTTTCAGTAAAGGTGCCCTTGGTGTGCGTCTTCCCCCCTTTGCCCTATTATCGTTCCGGCGTCCCTGGCTCCTACATTTGAGACTACGCATGCTCCAATTGAGATATGTCGCTTTTTTGTCTGACCCCCCACCTATTTCGCGTCACAACATGCGGATTTATTCTATCGGATTTTGACCTTTGTAGATAGAATTATGGACAGCTTTTTTAAAATTTATTTTATTTGCTGATTCGCCCAAGATATTGATATTGCACATAAAATAAATAAACTATTTACAAGAAATGTGCTAGGAGCCATCAGAATGTCATCGGGATGCGTTCACATTGGAAGGGAGAGTTGTTGCATTTCGTATTTTTTAAATTTATTGTACCGAAATTGGAATTTTTTATAACGACAATTCGATGGATGGGATCTCTGTAAAATCATAGTTAATAGAGCAGATGGTTTGGAAACTCAATAGAATAACAATAGAACTCAATAGAATGTGTGTATTGTATTTATGTCAAATTCACCAATAGCAAATTTCCAATTTACCCTATTGTTCGAGTCACGGATAGGCGACTTTCTTTGGGCAAAAATACAATACACACGTGACGGTGAAGGACCAGATTTATGAATAAACGTTGACTAACAAGGGAGTTATATTGTTATTCTAATGAGTTTCCAAACCATCTATTCTATATTAACAATGGTAAAATACAATATTATACCTCAAATTCAAATTGTCCAATGAAACAGCATTTGTACCACGTGACAATGTGATTTTTTTACGGTATTTCACTCAAATCGATGATTTCGCAATGCAGCGTGAGATACTATAATATCCCCACGGCAGATCCACCGTGGGATATTATAGTTATTCTTGGTATATATGACATATATATGCCTTATTCAAAGTCCATGGAAATTCCAATATTAACATGTCAACAACCGAAACGTTGAAGAACTAGACTTGCAGGAACTAGATTTGTAAGCTATACTATATAAAGGTACAAACTATAAAATTGCACTGTTGTAATAAATATTTCAAAGAAACTTTAATTCTGCTGTAAATTTTTCTTTACTTGGGCTTTTGTTTAATACAGTATACATTTAATAGAAATTGCCATTGGCATTGTGATCGACTAGATCGAGCCTTCAGCTATAGAAGTTATTAATACAAAAGCAATTATATGACTTTCTAATCATCTCTCTGTTACTATTTTATACTAAGCAACTGATAGCATTCTATTATTCTCCATGTAATACCGAAGGAATGACATATTCGAAATATTCGCACGGTAAACTTGCCATGTAATTTACTCGCACATTTTATAATTTTTCGCGCATTTTGGATGTCATCAAACATCTATAAATTTATTATTATTTGCCAATGGCGTTCAATTCGACTCTTCGTCAAAAAATAAGGTTTACACACAGAGTATATGACGATACGGTAACGTTTTGTATTAAATTCCATGTTTTCCCGCCATGACGGTATACAAGAACTGCCAGGCGCTCCCCAGCAAGCACCCTTCCCAACAGCCCCTTCGCGCGTCGCCTACCTACCTGAATACTTCATGTATTGTAATTATTTAAAGCGCCTGGGTACGAGGCAGTCCTAAAGCCTAAACCAAAGATAAACGATTGCACAGCATATTCCTTGAGTTTCAGAGTCAATAAAATGATGCTAACGTTGTTTCTTGTTGTATAAGAAATCTTGCAAAGGCCAACACTACAGACCGCTGTGGGAGATCTGCCCCGATGTATCGCATTTCTTGATATAGCAGTACTTGCATTTTATTAATATATTATATCCCTCCATGCGTTTATATGGACTTTATATTTATGTTTATATCAATTCAGACCTAAAAATGATATAAATTTGAAATGCTTGTCTATGTTTGATATGCGCATTTGAGTATATCACTGCATATGTCGATCGTACTTATATGGGCAATTTATTGGTATAAAAATATTTCGAAACTCTTTAAATCCTTATTTAGCTTTGGCGTAATTGCCTCAATGTTGGCGTAATTGCTTCTATACAAAGTCTTCTGTGACAAAGTCTTGTCTTCTGTGACATTTGCCCATGGGTACACTGTAAAAACTGATAGGTTAAAATAACCTATTTGTAAAGGTTGTGACTTATATAAATAGGTTGTTTTAACCAATTGAATAGGTTATAACCAAAATAAATAGGTTAAAATAACCAATTATTTTTTGGTTGATCTCGAACATTTC
>CACRXK020012059.1:0-10729 GCA_902702795.2 Paramuricea clavata
TAATTTTAGTAAAGTAAGTCAGTATAGTTATACAAATGTATATGGATTAAACCTTTTTCTATCTGTTTGCTTTGAAAGTAAGTTCCATTTTTTATTGAAACTATAAGATTTATAGTTATCACTATTTGAGATATTTGTTTGCCAGTTTGGTGGGTTAGATTTCAAGCATGGTTATGGTGGTACATGATTTACATGGTACACGTTTATGATAGCTAGCTAGCTGACAATTTATTTACCTTAAATGCCAATTCTTTCACTTCCATCACTGCATACCACAGTCCATAAACAGGTTTTAAAACTCTATGAGGTGTTTACACCAGTCAATTTAATGAGAAGTCAGAGTTCCATGATACTGTAAATGTACCATGCACTGCATGGGCATGTATGTGTACTACGGTATAAACTTGGAGTAAATTGTCAGGCTAGCAGTTAGATAAATGTTCCTTGTTATTTTTTGATATTTGTAATAAACTAATTGTGTTCTTTGCCACAGGAACCAATTTTTGATAACTAAATTATATTTTGATATTTACTGTTGTATTTTCTATGTATATGCATAATTTGTGAATTATAATATTTGACGTTATCTGGATATTACTGTTCAGTTTTGTCCAATGTCGCCTAATGTCGCCCAATGTCGCCCAGTTTCGCCCAGCGACGCACACTACTTTTCTTTGAAAATTGCCAATGTCGCCTAATGTCGCACAATGTTGCACATAATAACGGCGACCTTGGCCCCCAAAGTAGGCCTTATAGAGCTGAACCTACTGTCATGCTACTCATGTCTTTGAACTTCGAAAATTTGACGGGTACTCGCATGACGTCACGAAATTCACTCGTTCCAGACTCCACGGAAGTGATCCATCAAAAAAGTGCCATTGTGCCAATTTTAATCTGTCATAAAATTAGGAGAATTTGCAGAAGTGATTCATTTTTGTTTTCGCAGAAATACTGGAACAATCATACCAAGTGATTTGCTATCGATAAGAAAAAAATTGGTGGTTAGGGGCGCTATAAATTTGAAAGATAGAACGGCCATGTCTTTAATACATACGTTGTCTATAAGTTCTGACTTTACTATTTTCCTGGACTTTCGATTACCAATAATTTCAAATAGAGTCAAAGATAAAGTACAGCGTGTTTCTTGTCAGATGACATATTTGCCTATTGTTGTAGCTGTCTTGAATTGAGGACTGTAGGGCCAGTGTACTGAATCTGTGAATCAACCGTGACAACCAATGAATTTTACACAATTTTATTTCTAAAGCCCTGTTTACACTTGCAATTTTCTAGTGCTGCGATTTTAGGTACGATTTTCTTCTTCTGATGGATGTGAACGAGTGGATGAGATATGAATGTTCAGATGAGGGTACACATGTACGCAGAACATTCGTAACTCATCTACTCGTTCATATCCATCAGAAGGATAAAATCGCACTAGAAATTGCAGCAAAATTTGTAAGTGTAATAAATGAATTTGCATTTATTATACGTTCAAAGAAAGAACAGGCTAAATCAATGCATAGATTGTTAAAGATTTGCCCTTGACTGATGATACCCATGTGCTGGTATCGAATATCCATATATACTATCACTATACGGTCGAACCTCTATTAAGCGGCCCTCCATTGAGCGGCCCTCCATTAAGCGGCCACCCTCTATTAAACGGGCACATATCGAAGTCCCGAAATTTTTGAAATACAAATACTATAAACTATTCCTCTATTAAACGGCCACCTCGATTAAGCGGCCGAGGCCACCCAAATAGCGGTCCCAAATGATGTTTTATGTCAATTTTTACCTCTATTAAGCGGCCAGCCTGCAGGATTTATTTGGCGCAACATCTTGTCACGAGAGCCGAAAATAAGAGTCGAGCTAATTTGCTTTATTTGTAAAATAAGGCTTAAACATTATGTTTTAACACATGCCACTTTACACCTCAAAAGCATTGACTACGCCCAGGGTCTATTATTTGCGTACCTCTATTTAGCGGCCACCTCTACTAAGCGGTCACAAAGCCGATCCCCGAGGGTGGCCGCTTAATAGAGGTTCGACTGTGCTTTGAACTAACACATTTGTCAACACTTATAATCCCTACTCCGTGTGTCGTGGGTTAAAAGTCGTGTGTCGTGAGTGTGGGTAAAGTCGTGGGTCATAAAATGTGCTGAAAAACGCATTTTTCACGAAAATATTATTTTTTATTTTTAATATCTTTTTCTTAACAGAAAAGTAAATGTTTCCTTTTGTAGCTTTGGAATCGTTATAGCCCATATATATAACGGTTGTTTCATATTAATCTGACACTGCAATCGAGCAACGAAAAATTCGTTGGCTCGAGCGGGATTTGAACTCGCATCTTCGGGTATCTAGACCGCCGCTCTACCTATTGAGCTATCGAGTCAACAGGGATTGGTAGCGAGTCTTATCCAATTTAAGTGCACGAAATATTTTCGTGACGACTTAACGCTTGTCTTGGAGGACGCGCAGTGTTTCAATTCTATTCCAGAACCATCCTCAGAGATAGGAAAACTAGTTTCATATTAATCTTGCACTTAAATTGGATAAGACTCGCTACCAATCCCTGTTGACTCGATAGCTCAATAGGTAGAGCGGCGGTCTAGATACCCGAATTAGATGCGAGTTCAAATCCCGCTCGAGCCAACGAATTTTTCGTTGCTCGATTGCAGTGTCAGATTAATATGAAACTAGTTTCCTATCTCTGAGGATGGTTCTGAAATATAACGGTTGTCACAAATGACTATGCCGACTATATTGCATGTAACTCGAGCACTAATTTTAGAGTCGAGCACTAATTTTTGTGGCGTTCGACAGCAATTCTGCAATTTTGTGCGAAAGCAATTTTGGGCTTTTTGCCAAGCGAACGCACCAGCCGATTATGGAACTTTCTCACTAACCTTTTGGGGAGAAATTTACAGAATATGGTAACTCGAATCTTGATGCGGACAGCCCTAGCTAGTAACAGCAATAAGGCTTGTATCTTTTGCCTTACTGCTGTTACTAGCTAAAATATGTATATGCGTTTAACTGCATGGTTTTTCTGTGTTGGTGTAATGTACTCAGGTGAATATGATGCTTGTGGTGTTACTCTGAGTGTTATCCGGACCGGGCAAGCTTGAAAAATATGCCTGGCCACGGTGGGAATCGAACCTACGACCTTTGGAATACTAGCCCAATGCTCTGCCAACTGAGCTACGCGCTCTGGTCGGTTCGAGTATGTGATATTTCGGAACAGAATCTAGTTCCTTCGATATCAATGTTATCTAATAATAATCATGATTTTTCTGTGTTGGTGTAATGTACTCAGGTGAATAGGATGCTTGTGATGTTACTCTGAGTGTATATCCACACCGGGCAAGCTTGAAAAATATGCCTGACCACGGTGGGAATCGAACCTACGACCTTTGGAATACTAGCCCAATGCTCTGCCAACTGAGCTACGCGCTCTGGTCGGTTCGAGTATGTGATATTTCGGAACAGAATCTAGCACAGTAATTATATATAGATGATCAGCCGTTCCAACCAATAATCTATTGTAATTGTAAACCGATTGTATGCAATAACTTATTGGAATATATGAACCTAATCCTAATCCAACCCCAACTCTAACCTCTAACCCTAACATAATCTTAATCTAACCGTATAATCTAATCTTAATCTGACACTAATCTACACTTGATGATCTTTTTTCAATAATCTCATTGTCCTATATATAAGTTGATTGTCCTATACAAACTGAATACGCAATGAAAGGAAATAAAGTAAATAATATTGACTATTAGCTGGACGAGTGGACGTCTGTCACCGCGGTTAAGGTCGAGGGTTGTTTCTTTTATTTGCAGATTTAGTGTGTCTGTAGACAATAAATTTATATAAAAAAATGGTCAGCAAGCAAAGAAGATAGCCTTTACTTTTTGGCGAATGGGACCATTATTTCACATATATACGTACGTAGCCAACCCATCCAGTATTACCGAATAAAAAAATAATGAAAACGGTTTCAAAATAATTATTATTTAGTAAAAAATGTATACAATATACTAAGCAAGAGCTAGAAACTACTCTAATCAAAAACTATCAAGAAACAACTTTACAAAGAAATTGCATTGGAGTTATTTCCGTCATCATGAAATAAACAGCATCCAAACAACTGACCCGTCTAAAAAACAATATGAAAATTAAAACTATATATATAAATGTATAGTCTCGCTAAAATACCGCCTATTGGTACAAGTTTGTAGCAAAAGCCAAGACGTTACTACAAAATTTTGGGCATCTCACTCGATAGCACAAAGTGTTGAAGGATTTTGCAGATGGAAATTTCTCGTGTAAATTTTATACATTTATTAGACCTAATCAGGAGCAGTTGCGAAAAAAATACAACTATAGGCCCACTGGCAGGAATCGATCCTGCGGCCCTGCGATTCCGGTGCAGCACTCCAACCAACTAAGCTACAGAGAGATAGTTCTCGAGATCTAACCACAAGTTCATGTATAAATACTAAGTTGATGTCAGTGGAGGGTGTATGGGTATTTTGGGCATGACATCTCACTCGATATAGCTAATTGTTGAAAGGGGATTTGGAAAAAATAGTTATAAATGAGTGAGATACCCCGGGAAAATCTTGATATTTACTGCTTTAATTATCTCTATACAATAAGAATATAAAATGAAGCGAACTAAAAACAGACTTGTCGAATGTCGCGGTGCTGTTTATTTATTTATACATTTTGTTTTCAGATTTATTATATTTGGTTAAATAACTAATATGAGTATAAATCCAATATTCAAAAATGGCTTTCAAGCGTTCTGATTGGCTCCCTCAGCAGTAACTCTGAGGCAAAAGTTACCGACTGCTCTGAGCAGTAACTATATTGTTTTCAAAACAAAATGGCTGCCGAAAATTCACTTGCAAACAAATCATCGAAGAAAGAATTGAAAAGATTAAAGGCACATACTATTCCTCTAAAAGCACCATACATTGGTATGGTGTTAACCTATTTCCGACAGACAAAAGCACCTTTTAGAAGCCTAAAACAGTTGTTAATTAGTATAAATTTTGCAAACCAAATGAGCTTTCGCGCGTTCTGATTGGCTGTTGACTAGTATACAAATAATGAATGTTTATGAGTGCAATGGTAAGAATATTTTCATGAGGTGAAAGATGGAATGTTCCATTCAACGAGGCGACAGCCGAGTTGAATGGAACATTCCATCTTTCACCGAATGAAAATATTCTTACCATTGCACGAATAAAAACATTCATTATTTGTTTTATATAATACCAAAATAGACTAATATATATTAAAAAGTTTACTGTAAGCTCCCGCCATTTTGACGAGTCATGTATTTGCATTAAATCCCATTTACTGAGTTTCGAATATCGGGTTAAAATACACTGCGATCACCGTACGAGAAGCATTTTGACGGATGCGATTTATTGAAAACACAAAGAGTGCAATGGAATAAAACGTATAGTACAATTGCACTCGCAAGAGTGCAATGGAACGTATTCCATTGCACTCTTGGGAAATGGAATTTTCTATTCAATATCACGTGACCATAAACAGCCAATTAAACGATCAGAATTCAATAAGGTATTATATAATATATATATATATATGGTAATATTTACTAACAGACTAGCAAATAATGCTTTTGAAAAAGAATGGTTCGTCAAATTTGGTTTCAAAATCGACGAAATATTGAAATCGTCCCCAGAAAACGAAAGAAGCACAAAATTTTGTTTTTAACACTTTAACTTGAAAGGCAGGATTCCTTCATTATTTTACTTTGCCAACAATATTCACGGACAATTTAAAACTCCGAAACGTGCACTTCAAACAAATAGCAAAAACAATCCCGACTGTTGGGAAAAACCTTGTCATGATATTCTTTTAAAACTATTTTGTTTCGTATCCTTATAGATATCTCAATTTGTACAATACTTTTTCTTTTGATATGTCATGTTTTTATTGTAGCGCATGTATGGTGTCCTGACGCTGTATTGTGTTTTCGAAACTTGTCAAGTGAAAAGTGTATTTTAAACTAGGGATCCAAGGATAGTACAGAGTTTCAAAGACGAACGCTATATTGACATACTTATTAATTGAATAGTTTTTCAAGCGTGGTTTATAGCTTTAATCACATGTCGATATGACGTACAGTAGTAGCGCGCGTGACTGTTACAACAGTAAAAATGCTAAGATCTGGTTTAAATCTAATACTTTAAGATTAAAGAATGACGAGAGTTATGTAATATTATTTATTTCCTCATATAATATTAGTCACAAGGCATAATTTCTGTTATGATGTTGTAAAGTTTCCAATTGAAAACGACACTATATAGGGTCGCCGGCAACTTAGGTGACTTGTTTAAATCTGTGATTATTCCCACCATCCTTTTAGCGCCCATATTGTACACTTTGGCTTTTGTCTCAGTGACAACTTGAGAAAATAGCTGTATAAGATATGTTATAAATAATAAGCACTACGACGTTGTATTCCATTACAAAAAAGGAACATAAATCTAAAACACAGAAACGTAAATAAGAGGCGAAAAACTCATTAAAATGACGCATTTTATCCGCATTTTATTCCCATATCCGTTCCGTGAATCCGCATCCGCTTTCCGCATTTTAATCTAATTATGACGTGTTCACAATAACAAGTCTCATTGACCTTTGATATATTTCGAAGGTCACGTTGTTGTTTCATGAGTCATTTTCAGCTTTTCGCATGTATTCAATAATGTAACTTTAGATTTCAATAGTTTCACAGTTATTGCAGTGTTTATATAGCAGTTTTGACAAGCTTTGATACAGATAGATTCTCGTAAGATCTGGTAGAGTTTTCGTTGCACTGAACACGAGTTTGCACCGTTGTGCTATACACGTAAACAAAGATTTTCTCAATATTTATGTCTGAAATGTTTATACATTTGAAAACACGGTCTCGCTGCTTCCTAGCTCTGTATAATGAATGTACCGTCGGCACTTAATAGAATGCCCGTAATGCAAAAAATCAATTTATATATTGCGTAGAATCTCAAAGATTTTCTCAATATTCATGCCTGAAATGTTCATACATTTCAAAAGACAAAACAACACTGTCTCCCTGCTTCCTAGCTTTGTATATTGAAATTGAATATACCGTCAAAATAATATCGGTACTTAATTGAATGCCCATAATGCATAAGTCATAACATCAATTTATATATTGCGTAGATTCTCAAAGATTTACTCGATATTCACGTCTATAAAAATGTTTATAATTCGAAAACAACACTGTTCGGCAGTGTCGCTCCTTCCTAGCATCGTCATTCGTCACGCCATCGTGATCTACAGCTTGATAGCACATGCGCATTTGCGCTGCTAAAGAAAAAATGGGTGTTCCGGGGGAAAGATCTTTCACACAACACGGAGAAGCAAATGTTATAAAATTGACAAAAATTTGCAATAACAACAATTCCTGGAAATTTTTGTGAACTTGGCAAAAGGACAAAATAAGTATTTAAATAAGACAACTGAACTTCAAAGCACTGACTAAGTAGAATAAATCACCACGACGATAAATCGTATACACCCCCCGGAAAGTTTACTCTATGATATCTGATGTATGACAGATGTGAATTTTCGCCACTCATCACAATAGTGCACAGTTTCAAAGAAACTCTGCACTAAAAACCTTACTTCGAGAAAAGTTTTACATTTCAATTTACCAATTTTCTCATGCAGCCACTTTCTTGGCTAGCCTCGCAGTGGCTCGGAAGAGTGATTTTTATTGGCTCGATTTGACAATTGCTTTTGTGTTCATAACAATGAATTGCTTCGTTCTTTAGAAAACCCCCATCCAATTGGAGACGGCCTTCCGAGGCACTGCGCGAGGCTTCCCATTTCCTGAACAAATTAGGGCTAAACATAGCAACTATTTTTTAATTCTAAGTCTGGTAAAAAGTCATTCCATCACTGTGTTTTTATTCTAAGCAGAAATCGAAAAAAAACAACTTTGTACAATAAAGCAATAAAGTCACACAGGAAGCCATTTTGAAAGCGTGTGCGTAAAAGGAACACTGCAACACTAAAACAGTAACCGAAACGTGAACAGGCCGAAAATAGTTTTAATTCTGAATTTTAATTAAACTGATATTTGAAGATTTTTATTTTATTCGTTAAAAACAATTATTCGCCTGAGGGTCCACTACTCATTAGTGATACGGTGCAAATGTCATTCACTATTTAGGCTTTCTGCATGATTGCCTTAAAATATTGCAGAGTGCATGACAGTTGTATATTTGTTGTTTATTCCGTTGTTGTGTAATTCAAAGGAATGAAAAAATAATTTCCACGTGACTGCATAATGTTTTCATGTACTGTATATTATTAATAAGTAATCGCATGGTTTCTCGTGCAATTTGAGAAACATAAACTCGTGAGTTTTTCAAAGACTCCAAATGGCACACGTCCTTCGGACTGGTGCAATTTTGATAGTTTTTGAAAAACTCACTCGTGCATGTTTTTTCCAAATTGCACTCGAAACCATACTAATACCTATCTTAATAATATACATAAAATATTAATCGACTGTGATTGGTTGATTTCAGTGCAGTTAATCTCAAAGGCAGTGCAAAATTCTGTAACAACAGTGCAAAAATCTGTAATAACACTGCAAAAATCTGTAACAACAGTGATCTAAAATCAATTAATCATCTTAAAGCATGCGTCAAGTAACGGTCACAGATTGCTTCAAAACAAAACAAACATGGCGACCCCGCTACATACGTAAAAGTTGAGGTCGGGTGGAGAATATGCCATTATCTTTTCTCAAAAGACTTTACCTTAAACAAGGCTAGCAAAACTTACATATTCGAGTGAAACGGTTCGCTATAAACCATAAGTTAAAACTACAATTGTCTCGAAATTTTTTATGTATATATTATTAATAAATTTGGATAAAACAAGCAATCGTGAGTTTTTCAAAGACTTCAAATAGCACTCGTCCATCGGACTCGTGTTATTTTGATGTTCTTTGAAAAACTCACTCGTGCATGCTCTATCTAAATTGCATTTGAAACCATCCTATACTAAGTATCTCGTAATTTTCTTGAAATACTTTCCAAAACTCTATTAATTATTAACATTCTATAAAAGGTGCTGTAAAGAAGTTTCACTAACCAAAGATAAATTTTTACAATTGACATTTTGCACATGTTTCGCACTTTGTACTCGCATCACCATGTTTTTTATTTTTTTTACAAACGTATGTACAATGCCATATACAGTAATAAAAAGTTAACTGACGTCCTCGACCGTTCAGGCAGTAAGGGAAAATATCAAACCTCGGTCTTGCTATATTGACTCGTTATCGCTCGGTCTATACAGCAAGACCTCAGTTTGATATTTTCCCGTACGGCCCTCACTCTCAGTCAGTAAGTTAAATATCTGTGGCACTGGCGATAGAGGGCAATCTAGCAGGAGCATAATTGTTCCTGTTCCACAGTTTTGTAACACATGGACAAAAAAGGACAAAGAAAACATGCTTTCGGTTACATGGTTCTAACAAAATTAAACTTATCAGTACTATCCGTTAAATATCAGGCAAAATTTTAGCGGATACTGACAGATGTCTGCATTTCGCTGGATGTGTATATTTTACTGGATATCGTGGAGACTGATATCTGGATCCGGCACATCCCTACCAATCATGCCCGACCAAAACGTGAGTTCGTCTTGTTAGACCAAGTTTTCAAGATTATATTGAACATTGCAGATACATACCATCGTATACATGGCAAGCAAGTTAGCATCAGTGCAACATCACTTGGAACCCAAGGCTGCAGCAATACTATCAATAATCTTCTTCAACTTAGCTTCACTGTCAACATAACCATCTCCATTCTGCAATAAGAACAAATAACAATAGGACGGTATAGGTTATGAGATCGGTGTTGATTATAAACTTACAATAAGTTTCTTGCATGTTTGCGTTAAGTATGCTCGTTGCTATGTTGCACTACACAGGGTACCATATTTCGCGAACTTACGTACCAAAGGTATTGTTACATCACTTCAGGAAATATTGGGGGAGGGGGGAGGGCGAAATTTTCAACATGTATGCCAAAAGGGGTTTCGGTGTCCGTTTAAGGTGCTAAGGCCCAGTTTATATGAGCCCTATAGCTATACATGAACGGCTGGCCCTCCTATAGGCGAGATCCCGCTTGTTAATACATTTCCCTATCAAAAATTGTTTTCGTTTATATGGGAGGAGGGCCAGCCCTACTAGGTTTGTATATGTTTCCACATGCAATTGTACTCTTTCATGTTCTAAATAATTTGGCTTCAGGTTATTGAATGAATACCTTTAGAAAACTAACTGTAGTTGAAGGATGATTGCGAGTGAATATCATATGCATTATTTCTGGTGTTGTGCACTCAGATGAAGAGATGTGTTTGTGATGTTGTCTCTGAGTGTGTCCACACCGGACAAGTTTGCTTGATCGCGGTGGGAATCGAACACGCGACATTTGGTTTGCTATAGTCCAATGCTCTACCAACTGAAGTACGAGGTCAAGTCGGTTCGATAATATTAAGCCTTCAACACTTAGTTCTATCGAATGAGTTAGTTCTATCCCGACTTTTAAGCTATGTTTACATTGTATCGGATCGGCTTTTGCTTCGTTTGCGAAACGTTACGGCTCAAGTGTAAACAGCT
>CACRXK020012060.1:0-15559 GCA_902702795.2 Paramuricea clavata
ACCCGATCGGGTAAAACGCGGATATGGTGTAAAATATAGTTTTCGGCTCATTAAAAGGCATATCCGCGTTTTACCCGATCGGGTAAAACGCTGATATGTGGCAAAATATACTTTTCGGCTCTTTCAGAGGCATATCCGCGTTTTACCCGATCGGGTAAAACGCGGATAGGATTTTACCCGATCCAGTAAGTACATTCGTGTTCCGGCGACTTCCAAGTAATTTTGGATGTGGATAAAATACTGACTCGGACTGGCGAACTCGCGGACTGACGGACTGGCGGACTCGATTTTTCTCAATTTTTTTATCACTGCGTTTTGTTGATCTCGTGAAAATTTTACAATGAGCATCGGGCGTGCTTTACGCGAATTATACAAAATACGTACTGGAAATGAGTGAAGCGCTTTTAGAACTATTGAACATTTGGAAGAATTTATTTAAAAATACTATAATCAACATTCCAATAACAAACTTTTTATGAACAATTCCCAACAGAAAATATGTGTCAATTATTATTTAAGAGCGGAATATAATTGTACAGAATATATATATATATATATATATATATATATATATATATATATATATATATATATATATATATATATATATATATATATATATATATATATACATGTGAGAACGTCTGATTGGTTGATGGATTTCAGTATGTTGGTTGCCATTAGTTACTATCGAATGCGGGTGATTATTGTTATCATGAGACGGTATAGGGAAGGAAGTTGAGGGTGGGTTAAAGGTTAATGAAGATGAATTAGGAGATTTGTGAGAGCGTTTCAGTTGTAAGTAAATTGTAGGGATGTCAATGTGACGGTTAAATGTTTGTTTGTCTAAACTATGCCACGCTTCTTTTAAGTTTAAAGAAGCGTGGCATAGTTTAGACAAACAAACATTTAACCGTCACATTGACATCCCTACAATTTATTCATTGACATCCTTATAATTTATTCATGCAACAAGCAATCATCAGGCAACATATTAATACGGTTAAGTTGTTGCGTTTTACTACTCGCAATGTTTGCTGACGCGTGTTCGTTTGAATCGTCCCGCGTGGAATCTGCGCGCATGCACGCATTTCATGAAAATTTCGCTACGTTTATTTAAATTAGACCGAGAATTATAACTACGGAGTATTTGCAATTTCTCTTCTAAACATAAATTGCAATTAATTCCACCGGCTTTGATTGAACTTGCTCGGGATAAGATGGACCACTTGATATTAAATTGTTTTCTATTTAGTTTTAGTTTCCATACATGTTTAGAAAGTTCATTAGGCCGTGTTATTAAATACAAGTGTATTTAATATCATTGAATGATTTCTTGTGATTTCTGTATCTCTCCTTAAATGTTCTCAGGTATGTTAATGACTGGGTCAAGTTTCACAGTGAGCATTAATTCATGAAAAATAAAAGAAAAATTATTTACAACGATTTTAAGATAAATTGACAGGGTTTTGGGCGTTAATGGTACTCAACATAATTTTAGAATTTTTTTAACCGACCAAAAATTTTAAAAAACGTGTCACGTGACCAGTTGTTGGTCTAAAAATAGCAACAAAAACATGGAACTTTTTCAACCGCTTTGCGGGGAATGATTGAGCTGGTTCTCACTGAAACATTCAATTACAAATAGATTGCCAAGGAACTCGTCTAACACATTCAAACTTGGATCCGTGAAAATGTTGTGTTATTGTTGCGTAAAATGGATCCAAAGTCAAAACACGCGTTTCTACTCGCATATTTTCGATAATTAAAGCTACTTCTAATCTAAATCTTTTCGGTTTACGGTATTTCTCAAGAACTTGGACATATTTTGAAGATAATTAGCGCCTAAGCCTTTAATGGTTGATAATAAAAACCTTCCCTGCAAAGCCATTGAAATTTAACATTCGGCCGAGTAAATAAATTGTAAAAACCGCCATTTTTGACGAGTGAGCCCTGATTCTACACACAGCGGTCTCCCGCATAGCCATGCAACAAAGAACGCTCAAAATGGCGATCATAATAACTCGAAGAGCATAAAGACATGTTTCCAGATATATTTTGCTTTGCGCAAGGTTAAAACCGGCAATTGTAATCCACAAAATTACACACATACCATTGTTTTTATATACAAGTGAATGTCGAACGCACAGAACCATTTGTGACCAAATTATCTACACAACTTCGCATTTTAATAATACCGCAACATGCTTTGATTTATATAATACTACAAATCTAAAAGGCTATTAGTCTACTAAGCATTAATTTCGGAGACAATATTGCACAGGATAAATCTTGAATGCTATAATGAAACAAGAGCCTTATTTATCAGTAATTTAAGATTATAATCTGTCAAAATTAGACGCGCTCAAAATATTGTAGCTAATGTAAGTAAACAGACAGTACAGATAAAGTGTACACGCGGAGAATACAGGTCTTCTGCAATTTTTGACAATGTTGGCCTCAAGTCCTTGTTAAAATCGGTAACGTTTTTAGCTTTAGGAACAGGTGGCACATCTGCTATTTTCCATACCCTCGGCACCTTGCATTCACGGAAGGATGCGTTAAATATATCAGTAATTGCAGGTGCCAGAATGTCAGAAAAGCTCTTTAGAACCCAATTGGGGAGTTCATCAGGACCGCTAGCTTTGGAAACACTGATTGCACGTAGTAGCCGCTCCACTGTTGTTTCTGAGACGCTAATTGGTTCATCATTGTCAGTCGATAGGTTAAAATCTTTAGGCAGCGGGGGGAAATCTTTCATGACACTGATAAAGGCCTCGTTAATCCTATTTCCTAAACCTTCATCACTGTCCTCAACGTCAAATCTAATCATGGATCTGAGGTCTGGCTGTGTTGATTGCTGACCACTGAGCTGTTTTATCTCTCGTCACCAGTCTTTAGGTTTCGAATCCAGAAGGTTGCCAACTTTTTTCTTATAGTATACTTTACGACAACGTTTTCTTTCCCGATTTACTTTGTTTCGCAGCAATTTAAACATAAAATTGTTACCTAAGGCAAATGCTTTTTGTCTTTGTAAAATAAGGCGTTTCAAATGGCTAGTCATCCACGGACGATCATTTGGGCTTACTTTAATTGATCTTTCTGGCATTATGGTATTTAAACCATAATTTATTATTTCTATAAATGTTGTTAGTTTGTCATCAGAAGATCGCAGAGATGACAATATATTTTCCCACGGGATATTTAAAAGGAAACGGCCAAGGCTTGCAACATTGCTTGGTCTTTTATCCCGTACTTTTATAGTCGTTTTTTGGCGTCGTAAATTGACACGTTTCGCTGGAATCATAGTGATCGTGACATGGTCAGATAAGCCAAACGGTGGACCACTTTCTGCTGGATTATAAAAGTTTTTAAGATTGGTAAAAATCTGATCAAGAGTATTAATTCCTCGAGTAGGGAAATTTATAGCAGGTTTTAAGTTAAAAAGTTTCGCAGTTGATTTAAAATCGAGTTGATTAAAATCACCAGCCAGAACTATGCCACTATTTGGATAATGTGTTTCAATTATTTCCAGTGATGATTTAAGGTGTTCCTTCATTGCTGTGTTATTCGCCCCTGGAGGGTGATAAAGCACACCTGCAATAATATTTGAAAAACCTCGAGGTAAACGTTTAGGTCGTAGTATACACCACAGAACTTCATAATCATCCTTATGTAGTAGGGACAAAGTTTTACTCTCAATAGTGTTCTTCACATATAAGCACACACCGCCATGCTGCTTATTTTTGCGATCTAATCTAAATAGTTGATAACCAGAAATAGCAATTGGGTCATCTGCGATTGAATCTTTCAACCATGTTTCAGTAAAGAAGCCTACTTGAATATCTTTCTGTTGTATAGTAAACGCTATTTCATCAATTTTTGGGGCCAGTGACATCGTATTCGAGAGTAATAGTGTTGGAACAAATTGAGAATTATCGTTGGGTTTCACTTGACTCTTATTCGTATTTGTTGTATGTTTGGTGAGTGGAACAGTTATTAAATTTCTAAATGTGCGTATAGGGGGGAGGTCGCGTGACTCAATAAACGGGGGGTCGTAGGTGAAGGGGGTAGGTTGGTTGATGTACTACACGAGGTGAATATATTGGGATGTCCATTAAGGGTTTTGGCCACGGGTAGGTTGACCATGGTGTCATGGGGTAGTTTGGGGGGACTTGCCAGTTGTAATTTGGGGTCATTTTCCTTTGCTTGTAGGATAAAAAAGGACTAGGATAGTTCATGTTAGGCCTTTGAGTCGACGGAATATTTAAGGTATCACTATGTGAAAAATCGCATTGGTCTCCTTTCAAGCAAAACCCTCTCCTTTGTAGAAAGGGGCAACGTATTCTGTATTTAGGCATATTATCTCATGGCTTTTTTGGGTGCAGATGTTGTGGGTGTTTCAAATCACAGTTTTGCTTCTTAATACACCAGCCCCGCCTCGAGAGAAAAGGGCAAGGAATAGTGCTTTTAGGAATCTGCTCATTAAGGCCTGATTCCACGAGCGCTTTTTCTTGGCGAAATGCGAAATATTTCGCCTGTTTCTTTTGAATTTCGACCACTCGAATAAATTATTTCTACTTGATTGCTCACAATTCAAAAGAAACAGGCGAAATATTTCGCATTTCGCCAAGAAAAAGCGCTCGTGGAATCAGGCCTTTAGACGGCTGTGTTTGCAATCTTGAAATAGGTATTCTATTTCTACGTGCATTAATAATTCCTTGTTGTTTACTCGGGGGTGCATCTTTGGTGTATGACAATAAGGGGCTCGTTAATTGATCTACAATTACAGTGGCGTTTGTCAAATTATCATGTCGATCTTCACCATTGGACGAAGGAATTTCAATAATAGTTGAGCTTAACTGATTCTTATTCATAATAGTAGCCCAGGTGACTCGTTGGTAGAACCAAATGAATCATCCATTGTATTGAATACAGTCATTATTATCTTGGCTAGGGTCTTTGTTCTTAGAGTTGTTAGGAATTTCATTAGATAATTAATTAATCCACGATCTTTGTTCGCAAGGTCGTTTTGGGCTCCACCGCGCTCAAGGGATAATAATTTTGTCTTTATGTATTGGAATTCTCTATCCAATTCGACCAATTCAATTATTTTATTATGTTGCTCATTTTGCATGGGGTTTTCATTTTGTGTGCTTTCGCAATGCGTTGCCGTTTGGTTTGAGACTTCAGAGGACTGTTCCGGTTCGTAAATATTTCCTAAGCGCTTAGCTTCCATTATTAATTGCCGTTTGTCCTCGTTTACGAGACGCACTGAGGTTACTAAGCTAGCTTTCTCCTCTTCAAGTATTTTAATTTTTGTATTTAAATCAGAGGTAATATAGACTAAGTTGTTCATGCGTTCAAGGTATTCGGCGTTTTCTTTCTTAAGAATTGCATTTTCAGAGCAAATAAGTTCGTATTCTCTTCTAAGTGTGTGTAGTTCGATATATGCAGTATCATTCGATGAGGATTGACATACGGTTTCAAGGTTAGCTATGGAAGTTTTGTTTTGTTCCATAACACCCTTAAGCTGTTGAATTTGAAGCTTGAAATCATTAATCGCTTCAACAAATTTATCGTTATTAAATATAAGTAAATTTATCGTAATTTATCGTTATGTTTCTCTCTCATTGAAGCTTGAGTTTGATTGTTTTAGACTGTAGATGTCCTGCTCGATCTGTTTAGCTCTTGATCCTTCAAACAGCAAGGTTTTCTTACTCTGGTACCATTTAATTTTGACAATCTCACCCTCACTGGAAACTTCTTTCTCGTTAGTAAACAGTTTCACCTCGCCGCCAGGGGAAGACCATTTTCCAGATAGGTTTAATTCGTTCGCGATAAAACACTTAAGCGGTTCAAGGTCACCTTTCCACTTAAGTTTAGAGTCTTCTATACTGAAGTTCTTATAGTTATTATGATCCATAGTGAAATACCAGCGTCAGGCTCACTTAAATATATAAAAAACTGCGGAGCTCGAAAATACACCTCCGACGTGGCTGGCACAGAAGCCCTGGGTACCTTCGTTAACGTCGGCTCCCTTCTTTTAGCCGATTCTTCGCCCTTTCTTTATGAGAAAACTTTTGAAATTTACAAAATGTTGCAAAAATGCGAGCAAAAAATTCATCAATCATCAAATCAAGAAATATTTGCTATTTCGCTGTCGTCATGCAGTCGTTATAATGCAAACTTTAAACTGGACGAATCAGTGTCCGCTATTCATGACAGTCCGTCATGTTTCTGAGATCAGTGAGGATGACCACCCATGGTTGGTCACCCACGCCCGCGATAATTGATAAACTTTAGACTTCCCTTTCGTTTCCCATACACATGTAAATAGCCGGGGGGGAATTAGTACCCTCGCACGGCGCTTCGCGCCGTCAGCTCGGGGATAATAGCATTCTTGTATTTAATAATATTATAGCATTCTTATACTTAATAATCGATCAACAGTAACACAACTTGTCGAGGTCTATGGTGATATTGTAAACTCTGTCGCAAGGGGAAAGGAGGTAGATGTGTTGTATCTTGATCTAACCAAAGCATTTGACAAAGTGCCTCATCATTTGTTACTCTTGAAACTTCAGTTGCATGGCATCACAGGTCCACTATTGTTAATGATGCAGAGTTATCTTTCTGATCGAAAACAGAGGGTTGTCCTGGAGGGTGCCTCTTCTGATTAGCTACCAGTAACATCAGGCGTGCCACAGGGCTCCATTCTAGGACCTTTGTTGTTTTTGGTTTATGTGAATGATGTACCAAGTTGCATTATTAATAACTCGAATATAGCACTTTTCGCTGATGACTCAAAGTTGTATCGGGCGATTGACATAAATTATGACCATAACTAATTCAAGCCAATTTAGACTGTCTACATACATGGTGCCTCAGTTCAGGATTAGATTTCAATGCGCGGAAATGCAAAGTATTGCATATTTCAAAGAAAAGGCTAACTCGGGAAATGAATAGAAATTACAGTCTTGGTGACCAAACGATTGAGTGTGTGCCTTCATTGGTCGACCTCGGGATTACTATATCTCACAATTTATCCCATATTAAGAAAATTGTTGTTAAAGCTAACAGGACCCTTGGGCTAATGAAAAGGATTTTCCGTGATTTGCAAGATATACAAACTAGAAAAATAATATACTGTGCTCTTGTACGACCCAAGCTGGAATATGGTAGGAGTCTTTGGTCGCCTTACACCAAGAAATGCGCGAAATTAATTGAAAATGTCCAGAGAAGAGCTACCAAGTTTATTCTAAACTATCCTGAAGATATGAAGTATATTGATAGATTGATCAAACTAAACTTATTGCCTTTAGAACACCGTAGACAAATTTCAGACTTAATATTTTTTTTTAAATCGAGAAATGGCTTGGTAACCACCGACATTAATAAATTTTTGACAGTGTTTGAGCCCGGGTATCGAACACGTAATTATGATATAAATAGCTTAATCTAATTATAAAGCATAAGCAAGATTATTACAGGAAATCTTACTTCATAAGAACAGCCGAACTCTGGAACACTTTGCCATCTCAGGTGAAACAGTGCGAATCCATTCGAACATTCAAGACTGCCATTTATAACTTTTATTCATCTAAAGGCCCGTTTACACGACACTAATTTTTGGCACGGCACTAAAATTTAGGTACCCGGACCTGTTTTTTTAAGCACGGCACCCCTGATATTTGTTGCGTAAACAGAAGGTGGGCCCAAAATTATAGGTCCGCGTACACAAAATTTTAAGCGGGCCGAGACCACCGAAATAGGTGGTCTCGGCCCGTCAAACTAATCGGCACCGTGCCCAAATTTTTGCTTTCTCAGCAGTTTGTAAATTTTATCCCGATAAAATTGAGGCGAGAACAAATGAACGGTTCTATGGCGAGAAAAATTAAAGCGGAAACAAATTGGCGGTTGCTGGCGGTAATAAACATCTATGAAATAAACGAGCATGGCGGCGAGAAAATCCAGAGGTAAAGTGTGGAACGATGAGGAAACAAGAGCCCTTATTACTTTATGGTGCGATGAGACGATACAAGTCGCCTTGGACAATTCGAAAAGTTCCAAGGACACGAGTAAAGTATACAAAACGTTGCTAGTAAGTATCATATCGTAGATGTTTTGTTAGTCAGTATAATTTACAAGTTAGTCAGCATATACATGATCACTTTTTAAACTGTCACTCTTCTGAAATATTTGTGGTTGGTTTATAGAGTCAGTTGCAGGAAAGAGGATACAAGGATATCTCTTTGAAAGAGGTAGTTAATAAAATGAAGAAACTTCGACAAAAATATAAAGCTGAAAAGGATAATGCTAGAAAAAGTGGAAACAACAGGAAAAAACCATGGAAGTATTTTGAACAATTGGACCGATTTCTCTCACAAAAACACAATGTTACCCCAGCAGCTCTTCTTGATACAATGGATGCCTGTCAAGAAGATGATGAGCTTAATTTGCAGAAAAATGTTGCAGACAATCATAGTGAAAATGATCATACAGTTGGTATGAATTTTGGTAAACATGTATATATATATATATATATATATATATATATATATATATATATATATATATATATATATATATATATATATATATATATACAGGGTGTATTAAAAAAAAGTTGACCCTTTGAAATTCAGATTGTATTATTTGACAACTCTAATCTTGTCCCATGAGTACAAGCCTTGTGTTCTTATGCATTCATTAATTCGAGCTGTCAAATTAATACATTAGCTTGTCACTAATTTGAATTTGAAAGGGTATACTTTTTTTTGATACACCCTGTGCACATATATATATATATATATATAGTGTTTTAGTGCAGACAGCAATCGTCAGACAGCATGTTATATTTATAAAAAGTACAAAGTTCCCCAGATCAAATAAATTTTTATTAAAAATGCATTTTTAATATTATTTATTTTTATTTATTTATTTTTGTATTTAAAATTTATTTGATCCGGAGAACTTTGTACTTTTTATTGATTAACATAATATATATGCCTATATACAAAACGTATAACAATATATATCAATTATATCAATATATATTTGTATAATGTTGTGACAATGACAGTATACTTCAAAGAAACAAGTTAAACTTTATTTTAGGACTTTGGAGTTTTTTATTTTCTCTATAGTTGACACTCTCAAGAGAAAATATGGCGAAGGTGAAAACTCCTTAAGGAAGTGCGAGACATGTGATTATGAACAAGTTATTTATAGTGGTGGAGTACATGAGACAGAAGATGGTTGTGTAAGGGTATATGCAGAAGAAGACAAATTTTTATTTCCTAATTGTCAATGTGATAATGACAATGGAACCTCTAATAATTTAGGTGATCATTAGGAAACAGATTTTAATCACAATTAACAAATTCAAAATAATTAGTTGTGCTTTGTACACAAAATGGAGTTGCTTCTGGTATAATAATATATTTCGGTTGATAGCATAAATTCCTCTATTTAGCCCTTCTTCTAATAAGCCTCCAGGATTGCCCGTATTGATATAGGGAAAATATTGATATAGGGAAATATTTTGTGTATTTTAGTAGATTCACATACCCAAGTTCTTAGGGTGAAAATTTCCCACTCTTTATTTAGCCCCCTATCAAATAAAGATAGCAAATAAAAATAAGCCCTTAAGGGGGAAGGGTGAGGGGGGGGGGGGATTCAGGATACAGAATATAATATGTAGTATTTTTTTAGAAGAGAAAGATCTCAACCAAAATGAAGAAATTGGCAAACAGCATGGAGAATTAACAAATCAAAATCCAGGCATGAACCAAAAACCTGAAGTTAACCAAAAACCTCAAAATGACCAAGAAGCCGAATATGGTGGACAACATGGTAAAGCTACAGGTTGCGAAAAGTTGGAAATAGGAAAAAGGAAAAAAAGAAAAACATCTGTGGAAAAAAGCATCGAGATGGTTATGGAACAGTTCAAAACTGTGACTAAAGATGAATTTGAAAGGTATCACTGATTTCGAATAATTTATTAGCCCAAAGAAGTTCAAATAAGTGGGTATCCAATTTCTCATTGGTTAAACCTAGGGATGTACTGTAGGGTATAGGCATGAATGGCAGAGATGGATCTATGGCTAGTGCAATAATTGCATATACATTTATTTGTCATGTCCATAGGCGTACAAGGCAGGTGGGGCAGCTGCCCCCTGAATGTTTTCAAACTAGGGTAAGTCGAGCAAATATTGAGTGAAAGTCGGGTCAGGCAAATTTTGAATGAAAGTCGGTAAAAAAATGAAAGTTACTTGTTAAAACGTTAGAAATATATATTTTTCATAACGCTGGAATTCCTAAAACCAGGGGTGGAAAAAATAGGCGAGCACCGCTCGCAGGAAATGTTAGATAACTGCAGGAAATTTGAAAACTCTAACACACAAATTCCACTATGGAAGCAAAAGCTTATAGTTGTCAGACATCTTTACTTAAATTTTCTGCTAGGGTACTACATTTAAACACAGGGTTAGCACAGAATCATTTGGTTGGTCTGCAGGAATTCTTTATCCCCAGGTTGTGCTCCCAGGAAGAAAATTATTTTTTCCTGCCCTGCCTAAAACAATGTAACGATGGCAAGGAGAAAATAACTGCAAGCCTTTTCTTGTATTTGGTCGTGAAAAAATAAAGGCAGAATTATGTAGTAAAAGTCACTGCCCCCAAAAAACTTGGGCGCTTGTATGCCTATGGTCATGTCTGACAAATTCTTTTGAAATCAAATATAAAATTATAAATCACATAGATATCAAAAACAACTCGTCAGGTATGACAAGGAAATGAACATACACCTTCCCTTCCACAATTATCGTGCTACATCCATCCTTCATCAGAGTCGGACCCAGCAATTACTTTAACAAGGTATATGGAAAGGCAGATGTCCTAAGAAATGTCAGTCAAACCAGAGAAAGGATATGCAATAATCTGTGCATGTGATACATCAAATATATTCCCTATATTATAGAAATACAAAGCTAGAAGAATCAAGACTTGAAAAGGAACATGCGTTGCAACTGGAACAGATGAGATTAGAGAATGAACGACGTCGAGAAGAAAGAGAGCACGAGTTGAAGATTTTCCAGCTGCTTATGGGAAAACAGGTTCCGGTGGCTCAACCTTTAGCTTTCCCACCAGTCGCATATGCCCAGCACTATGGTACCGGTACAGTGCAACAACAAGCCTTTGGAAGTACAAGTTCGTGCGGAAATGGTAGCTTTTGTGATGAGTCTGATGACAACGAGAAAACTTATTTCAAACTGTAACATTACGAGTATCAAATGTACAGTTTGTGCAGATTTATTGTTATTTATTGTTGATATTTTATTAATTTCGGTTATGTTCAGGAAAAAAACACAATTCCATGTTATTTAAAATCAATACGCAATTTACTGTGCATGTGCTGTCAACTTTACGAAACTTTTTACCAACAATTTTCCTAACCGGGAATTGAAGTATTTAATATATATCTATCTTTTCAACTGAAAAACTGAAACTAATGACTGAAGACATTATGTGGTTATAATATACGGTAATGTCATTAATCTGTTTCATTAAATAAACATGTCCCATTCATATACACTAACCCTACCTTCATATTTTTCTTCCAAAAACTAGTTACGAGTGTTTGTATTTTCTCTGTATACTACTTCGATTCCCGGTCTGACGAATACTATGCATTAAAACATGTTTTGCTATTACTGCACGATATTACATTAAGATTAATCTATTTATTGTCAAACATATAACGATTATGTATTTATGAGGAGTGTTGTGTTTGAAATTTCAGTTCAACTGTAAGTTTATGATAAAAACAAGTTATTGCTGAAAGGTTTTAATCACGATAATCAGTATTTTTGCGCAAAGTAATCAGCAAGTATCGCTCGAATGTCCAGTCCATCCGTTTCTTCACTTTCTTGTATATCTTCCACGTCGTCGTCAGCCGGAACTGCCACTTCGTTTTGCCACTGTGGTAAAAAGTTGTTGTTTTGTGCTTCGCAAATGTTGTGCAAGATGCATGACGCCAACACAACGGTAACTACGTTTTGTACCTCCATGTCAACGCGTTTTCCAAATCTAATGAATCGCCCTTTCCATCTGCCAAACGTGTTCTCCACCGTCATTCTGGCGCGACTTAAGCGATAATTAAACAACCGCTCTTTTCGGGATAAATCACCCTTCGCATAAAAACCTTTCATAAGCCACGATAAAAGTGGATATGCGGGATCGGCCAAAATAACAGGTGATATATCTTCTCCATTAATTTCTCTGGAGAAATTTGAAGGGAAAAGTTTTCCTTCGTTCCCTTTCCTAAATATTGCGGAATTAGAAAAAACGCGAGCGTCATGTACACTTCCTGGCCATCCGACCACAACATCACGAAACAAATAGTTGCTATCAACAACAGCTTGCATTATTATGCTGTGGAAACCTTTCCGATTCACGTATTCTGTACGACTCTCGGTTGGTGCAATTATGGGAATATGGGTGCCGTCAATTGCCCCCGCGCACATAGGAAAGCCCCATCTACTTTCGTAATCATCAATGACCTGCCATAATTGTTGCCCGCGCGGGAATTTGATGAATTTGGACAATCCTTTCGTGATAACGCTACAAACTTCTCTGATACACATACACACAAAAGATCGCGAAACTCCAAAGAGGTTACCAATGGTTTTATACTCGGCCGTAGATGAAACAAAATACAACGTAATTGCAAGTCGTCGCTTTGCCGAAATTGCTTCTCGCATGACAGTGTTCTCATGAATTAAATCGTCTTTTACTGTATTTAAAACGAAGTCGAATGTTTGTCTTGTTACTCTAAAATTAACGTACCATAGTTCATCATCGTATTCGTTGTCTACCATATCGAACCAAACATTAGATCTTGGATGCATCCATTCACTTCTTATACGTGGAGTGTTAATGGCCATTATAACTGCATTTATAAATGCTACATGATATTTTTTTGTCGAATAGCTAGATGACTTAGCTGGAAATTTAATGATTTTCTTCTTTATAGCCTTCGATCCCTGCGGCGCTTAAACCAAGCCAAAAGAACTCGAATTTTGCTTTCCCTGTTTAAAGCCGCCATATTTAAAAAAAACCGCGAACAAATAGCGCATGTTTTAATGGCATTTACCGCTGGAAACGATATTGCCGACACGACACTTGAAGTGCCATGCCAATGAATTTGGGGTACTCTTGTAAAATGTTATGGCCCGCTAACTAGTCAAAAAACTGTCGTGTAAACGCAGATACCGTGCCTAAAAAAACAGGTCCGGGTACCTAAATTTTGGAGTGCCGTGCCAAAAATTAGTGTCGTGTAAACGGGGCTTAAGTGTTTGGACTATTGTCCTCCTTAGTATAGTATTACCTACTCGCTTCTTTATAAATTTGACTTTATAATGTATTGTTGTTTCTCCGATATTTTTGGAGTTTTATGTAAAGGGGTTCTGTTGCAATTGGGACGCAAGTCCTGTTCAAACTCCTGCATGTCGTATACTTATAAATAATGATATTATGTAATATATGGCAAATTCATTAAACTAAACTAAACTAAACTAATACATTCACAAAAAAGACGACCGAAGGCTCGCTTCTAACTATATAATATCAAAGTTCTATGAGTGCGACCAATAAAAGTTTAAGAATATGGATGTTTATGTTTACGAGAATGTACAATTAAAATGTTTTTTTCTAAAATCGAATAACACTCTGTTCATCTCTAACATTGTTGTTGTTGCCAACACACAGGGCCGTTCCTAGCGAAATAATTGGGGGTAAGGGTGAATATTCATATATTCGTGTTCTGCCCGACGAATTTCTTTTGAAAGCGATTGTTTTTACGGTATATAAACATGAATATATGCCTCTCCCCCATTATCGCGTCTAGGAGCGGCCCTGCCAACAGAGCAGAGTTGGTTTCTTTTTATATTTTTAGAAAAGACCACAAATTGCAAATTTCAGAAAGATACGGACGTGTGCAACAAACTAAAAATTGATGTATCACTGTTGACATAACGCAACTTTTCCCGATGGTCTCTGTCACGTGAATACTCTCGTTACAGAGGCTTTTTGCGAGGCGAAAGACACGAAAGGCGCGAAGGAAGAGCCCCTGGTGACATCGGTTGCAAATTCCATGCACTTCCACACTTGAATAGGTTCAGCATTTGGATCTTGCATGAAAACGCTATAAATTTGTGAAGTATAGTATCTTTCCAAGATAAACATGCAGACATTCCATGTCGATACTCTCAAATATTTAACATTGTTCTCTAAATGTATATCAGATGCTTTTATGAACATTGCTTTTTTAAATATTATCTTTCACGTGATACCCTGGTTAATTCCAGAGACTCTTTGCGACGCGAAAGAAATGAGAGGCAAGAAGGAAGAGCCTCTGGTCACATCGGTTGCATATCCCACTTCCACACTTGATTCATGGGTTCAGTTTTGTCGCATGTGATTAGCCATTAATAAAAACATGTCAAACCGGTTTGGGAAATAAACATTACATTACTGTAAACTGATTATAGCTATAATTAGCTCGCAGTAATGTTTATTTCCCAACCCGCTTTGACATATTTGTACAAATGGCCAATCACATGCGACAAAACTGATGGAATTTGCAACCGATGTCACCAGGGGCTCTTCCTTCGCGCCTTTCGTGTCTTTCGCCTCGCAAAAAGCCCCTGTAACCAGAGTATTTACGTGACATCGGGAAAAGTTGCGTTATGTCAACAGTGATACATCAATTTTTAGTTTGTTGCACAAGTCCGTATCTTTCTGAAATTTGCAATTTGTGGTCTTTTCTAAAAATATAAAAAGAAACCAACATCTGATATACATTAGAGAACAATGTTAAATATTTGAGAGTATCGACATGGAATGTCTACATGTTTATCTTGGAAAGATACTATACTTCACAAATTTGTAGCGTTTTCAAATTGAATGCAAACTTCATCACATCCAGCCATCGTGTCATCAAAACACATGCAGGAACACTTAAACGAAGAAATCTTTGAAGAGATATCGCTTACTGTCAATAAACGTTTTTCGCTGCAAACTATATTGCGAAAAATGAATATCTTGGAAATGATATAAATAATGCATTAACATTTAAGGACTGATCTACGTACCATATTTGCAATGGAAGCTACTATAAGCTAAAATGTATATGTTATAGCACAGTTAATAGATTCTATTTACTGTTACTGTTATATCTCTATATGACTAGTGTATAGTGTCATTGCTGGATGAGGATGTCTATTTTTGGGCTCCTCAACTTTACTTATTAAGAAAGTATATAGACTATAATTGAATCAATAATTTACTTGGTTAGTCTTTGAACGCATAATCTTTGAACGCGAATAAGGTTATGGCGATATTATTTGGTGAACAGCTTAACTGGTGATTATCAATCACCGAAGAATTTTGTGAGCGACGATCTGCAGCTGGAAGGCGTTTGGTCACAGCCTGGAGGAGATAAAAAGCTATTCACTGGAGATGAAGCAACGATAATTTGGCGAAGGAATAAGAA
>CACRXK020012061.1:0-15558 GCA_902702795.2 Paramuricea clavata
ACACAAACCAAAACAGCGATTAACTTGGGGTTAGCGCTTAGCCACAATTGAACAACCGGCCCCAGGGACTATGGTCCAGGGTGGAAAGTTCGTTTTTTTTTCGCCGAATTTTCACGCCAGGCTCCTGATCGTGCGCCAACACTCTTCAATGACACAATGTCCGTAACCCCGTGGCTCAAATAAGAATATGCTATGCTAAATGATTGCTAATCAATCATTGTGTATTTTATAGTCACGACAGTCTTGCGTATATATTGGTGAGTCTGGTGACAAAACATGGCAATGTACTGATAACACAACAATGAGTCAATAGCAATATACCATAGTGGCTAAAATTTAAGACATAAATTTTTAACATCATTGGGCGAATGTGAATTTTAAATGTCAATTACATCATAAATCATAGAAGTTTAAATATTAACTGCAATTAACTACCATTACTATGTCATAAATTGCATAGTCTGTAGCAATAACATGCTCTGAAGATTATTAGATTAGTGTATTATAACAGAAAAGGTAAGCGAACATCTTCAATACGCTGACGTTTGAGCACTTTTCCTTCTTTTACGAATTTAGCACGGTCCCCTAGGATCGGCAATACATGCTTCGGAAGTGATGCCTCTTTGTCCCCATCAAGATATATCTGAGTGATTTCTTTAACTGCCCGCGTTCCCTGAAGAACTGGAGGCATGCACCAATCGAGTTTTGTTCTAAAATTGTAAAATGAAGATTAAAATACTACCATACAGTACTAAAAATTTCAATTTCAGAATTATAGTCATACAGAAGATCTCAAGGTGACCCATCTGTTTACCTCCAATGTTTTCTACAGTACATCCGTACTTCATATTAATTAACTTACCTAAGGGACAACATCTCATTCGACTGACCACCAGTACATTGTTGTGATTTCATCACACTGTAGAATGATTCTACAACTGCTTCGGTACCTCCCTTAGCCAAAGCTATGTCAATCGTGACACATCCTTCGATTCCAATGGTATGGAAGAGACATTCGTCGCCGTAGATGCTGTGGTACACCGCTTCTTCATCTAGTTCAGCCAAGACGGGTTTCGTAACTTCACCAAACGTCAAAGAATATACATTGCCAAGACGATATGGTTTCTCCTCATCATATGTATTGGTTGCCTCCTCAAGTTTGACAAGAGGTCCGTACAATTTTGGCATTATTGACGGTAAAGAAAACCACGTTTCTGGATAACCACCTTCACGTTTCCATAGGAAAGTCTTTAAGGACTGCTTAATCTTATGCAAGATGATATGAGCAAAGACAGCATCAAAGAGTAACTCTGTTTCTTCGTGCTCTCTGCGAAGCTTCTGGATATGGTCCAATGAACATACATAGGCAAAGAATTTGTTAAATTGTTCTTTGCCATATCGTTCAAGGGACTCTTCACCAGCTGCAAGCTTAACCTTTCCACTCGTGAGGTGCTCGCCACAAAGCAAACTAAAAATAGTATCCAAATCTAAGCATGTCAAGGTAGACATCAATTCATTCGAGCAGTTGCTGATTCGATTGTTGCATGAATATACTAGATCAGATAGGAATGCCTTCAGATCTTGTTCGACATCATGTTTCTCTCGTGCAGCCCAATTGTCAACGGTAGTTTTGTTGCCATTGTCATCCTGACTGGAAACTGTCGAGGTAATTTTCCATCCTTGGACCAGCTTTGTGCCTTTAAATTTTCTCGAGAGTATGTCAGACGAATGCTTCTTAAGTAGCGGTAACAAAGACGTTGGAAATTCAACAGAAAGATTTCTGAGCATACTCTTCAAATGAGATTCCAAACGTGGCCACCAGCAAACAAGTTTCCAACAGGGAACATTGAGACCTTGAAGAGTAACAAGCAGAAGCATCAGAGGCTTCATGATATCGCACACGCCACAAAGATCCAACAAGAAGTCGTCACCCGCTATCTGGTACTCCTTGATTTCAGAGAACTGAAATTCTCTGAACGTTTTTATGAACAATGGAAGGCTTTCGAGCATCTTCTGAAATTCCATGTATTGCGATGTGGTGAAGCGAGTGCTACAAGCTCTGCTCGTCAATTTTAAAACAAGCTCGTCAATTTTAAAACAAGCTCGTCTTCCGTTTCCTGCATAACCATTGCGTGCTTTAACATCTTGCCACGCTGGAAAATTCTATGTACTACGCACGTTCGTTCAACCAACTGCCTTACGAATGCTTGAGACGTACCATGCTTGCCATCGAAAACATCGCTGAAGGCGAGGTCTAGAAAATGCGGGGGATCTCACAATACAGAGAAGAACGATGAGTCGTATTTCTCTTGCTCTAATAGAGCTGCTAGTGTTCTCTCGAATTCTACTGCCGTGGCATATGCACCATCACAAACTGTACCCATCCATGCTCCTTTGAAAGTGGTTTCTTCGACTGTAGGATATGCTGCCCTAATTTCATCAAACAAGGTTTTAGCTAATTCTGGTGCATGTGCTCCACTAACGTCACCATCAACATTTGTATCGGTTTCTTTATAGACTTCTTGGGAGCTTACTGCGATCGCCTTGCAATGGCCGTTAACCATTGGACAGAGCAGTATCGCCTGATTTGATATTCTGTTGGGTGTCGACTTGTCGCAAGTAGCATAGTAATGCGGAGGAAGTTTGGTTGAAGGTAATGGTGTGGATAAAAAACCTGCTATTTGCCTGTCACACCATAATTCTGCAGCACGTAGAATTGCGGAAAACTGCTTCCGACTGTGGCCAAGTTCACCTACATCAGACCCCGTGAAAGAATGAGACGCAACCATTGTTTCATAATGTGTGGCGGCAGACTTGGCTTTGACAACTGTCAGAGCAATTGATACAAGATTTTTCGTGACTCGTAGACCTCGTTCTTCTCTCCTTCTGCATTCATTTTGATACTATACCAAACAATTAGAGGCAATTTATCTATGATTAGAACAATAACTTGCGTTCCTCTTTCGAAGCCTTTATGGCTTACTCATACGGCCCTGCCAAGCTCCCCAGGACAGATGTGGACTGCTTCATATCTGCAAGGAAGTCATTCATCTGGTATACGCAATCCTACTTGGCAGGGAAATATTAACAAGCTTTTGTTTTCACTACATCTTTCTAGTTCTCTAATAATATATACACCTACCTGCAAAGCTTCAAAATGAAGCTGGCCACCTGCTAAAGTTACATGTGTTTTTACAACGTTCTTTAGTTTGTAAAACTCCTGGTTTCCTCCCTCAAGCAATAAAGAAGTCTTCTCCAGCGAGTAGAGTAGTCCAGTAGCAAGCGATCCTGAAAACCTACAGAAGAACAGAGAATAAACAGTCTGCAGAACTGAAGATTGACTGTACTATTTCTATCTGTATGTAATTATTGATGGATACTTACCCACCCAGTCCTTTCTTAGCGGCATCCATTGCGGTCACTTTCATCGAGGAACCTCTAAGTTTAAACTTCTTTATATAACCAAAGCATGTTTCACAGCGTACAACAGAAAGTATTTTTTGCTCTTCATTCCCAGAGAAAAATTGAATATGTTTACATACTCTCACCAAGTCAAGGATATTTTTACATCAGGCCACTGCAAAAGCAACTCTGCTGTTTCTTCAGCAGACTTTCCATCAACTGCCAAAATTGAATTGGGTCTACGGTCCTTTTCGTTTCCCAGTGATTTTATTTTAAACTCTTTGAATTCGTTGATAAGAGTGTCAACCTTTGCGTGTAAAGATGCATCAGTTGTGAGTTCACCTTGTTTTACAGATGATTGTTCTTCAGAGCAGGAGGCATTAAAAGAAAGTTTCGTTTGCACTTTCTCAGGCAAATACGTTTTTAACTGTCCTCCAGAAATTGTCTCCTCAGGTGATTTGGATAATGTTGAACCCTCACTCACATTTGGTGCTGACTGTACTCTTACTACTGTATCAACTTTTTTGGGGTGCCCAATACTTTGTTGTGCCTCATATTTCTTCCTTGCCATTCTAACAGTTTCATCGCTGTCATAATAAGACCGAACATCAGCTTGTGACAAATTATTGTCATGACGGCGCTCAGCATGTCTTTTTATTGACGTTTTATTTGATCTGCATAGTTGATATAGCTTTGGTGATTCTCCAGTTCTAAAAATTATGACAAAACTGATACATTAATTAATTCATCTCAGATCTGCTGTATTTTTAGTTTACTGCGAATAATTGCCGCAACAGAATCTTTATAAGTAATAGAAAATCTTAGAATCATAAAAAAATAAATGAATTAATAAACAAACCTAAAACACGTCACACAAATACCCCATTTCGTTTTGTCATTTGTTGAAATATTTGAGCTACTGCCTTTGTTCAATTTTGATGGTCTAGGCTGTAACCACCATTGCTTATTACCAGGTTGATTATCGGAATCGTCTAATTAGTAAAAAATTCATGTTAATGAGATATTCAGATTGAAGAAAATCACTGAAATACTGTATCAAGATAATACAGAAACAAAATTGTTTACATTACCTGTACTAATCTTACGCTTGACGCCACTAGGTTGAGAATCATTTCTCTGTTTTTCTTAATTAAATTATATATAGAACTAACTTAATTTTTTATTCTTCATCTAATTGAATAAAGGGGCCAAGGAGAACGTTTTAAATACGTCAGTGGGAACCACTTGACTCTAACCCTTCTATTAATCTCCATTTATGTAAATGTTAATGTATGTGTATGTTAATTCCAATTTTTTTATATCTATATCGATATGTACTTTATGTAATTATGTATACTGTAGTCTGTAGAAATGTAAATTGTACTGCATGTAAATATATTCGATTATATAGTTAACTTTAGAAGGTCCAGTGGAAGATTAGTGAAAGCTAAACTGGCATATTTCCTTGTAAATTAACCTTCTTTAAATAAAGTTTTAATAATAATAATAATAATTTATACTATCAGTATTGTTAAGTGCGAACTAAATTTTTCAGTATAAGAGATCTGCTAAAATAGAGTTTTGCAATAAAACAAACTTGTACAGTTAATTAATGCATTCTCACCAATTTTATCCCTTGTTTGACATATGTTGCAAAGAACAGGTACACCAAATCCTTCTAATCCATCTGGGTTTTTACCACATATAGCATGGACTGGCTTCTTACATTGCAAGCACCTGTGTGCACATGAGGAGGGCCCCTTGCATACACAACACTGCAATGAAGACTTTGCAATTTAATTGAGAAGCTACCATTTATTCACTTTAATATCCGTCAATCACTCATTCAATGAGTAACTCAGTATGAATTTATGATTTTATTTTAATACCATTCAAAATTTCAAAATACATTGGTATGGAGTACTATGGAGTATATAGATTTAGTGTTTTATAAATGTTTTTGGCAGCTGGAATGCTCCAAGTGCTACGATATCCAATAGCTTGATGTTATTTATTACCTTGTGCAGCAGGTAAAGAAGTTACAGTTTGTTCAAATTCATCCTCTGAATCAGAAAATTCAGAATCCATCACTTCTACTCCACACCCTTTAAATGAACATGAACAACACACAACATTAGAAACTAAACAATTGATTGCAGCGACTAGAACGTTTTGAACAAATTCCATATCCATGCAAAATAATGAAACTTTCTATATTTAGTCTCAATTCTCAACGAGTCTAGTTTGACTCAAATACACTATCATACTGTCAGTATGGCCATGGATTTTTAGTTTTTACGAATTTTGCAAGGTCTCTATGACACAAAGTTTAGCTGAATAAATTTAACAGTATTTAATATATTTTGCATGCATGCAAATTAATAACCATATATTAAACGCTTGACTGACCTTGTACTCACATCACTGCAGCGTTCAAGTAATCAAGTCCAGGTTCTTTTCGGAAAGTTTACAGCAAGGGTTACAGCAGCATACAGCAAGTGATACCACGTGCATGCCTGTCGCCTGAGTCAGTGGTGCACAACAACTGCACAATGTGGTACTTGGTGTACGCTACACCCATAAGTCAACAATTTGTAAGTGCAAGTCAGGAAGTTGTTAAAATTTTTCGTTAATACCTAAATCCAATTATTTTGTTTTTATCGTTCATACTGCCAGTTTATTCTTTTGGCGCCGAAATTCTCCATTTGTGCGCCAGTTCGCCACGCCGGCGCATTTTCCTATATTTGTTGCGCCAAAATCAACGGAAAGTCGGAAATTCGTAAGTACGCCACGCCGAAGCTACCAACGCAAGCTACCAACTTTCCACCCTGGACTATGGTTAGGTGTACATTTATAATTATTGATATTACCATTAAATTTTAAATCAACTACTATATATTATAAATGCATATATCAATGGTGGAAAGAATTTGTAAATAAGAGAGTAAATCAATTATATTCATTTTTCCTACAATTTTACACAGCTATCTTATTATCAATAAACAGAGCTATTGTCTATTATCTATTGCCTTTTTGTATGAAGAACTAATAACTTATACAGCACATATTTGCTAGCCTGTGCGCAGACTGTATTCTGTAATGACATATATAGTCTGCGTGCAGGCTACAGATTTGCTGCAAATATAACAACTTTCAAACTTTGCAAACAGTATTCAAATACATAAATATTTACAATTTATGCTAGTATGCTGTTGTCCCTTTCTATTTTTAATACCAGCCAAATGACACAATTCTACCATTATGATTTCACATCCAATACAGCCACCTAAATAGCTATTGGTGCTGATAAATGCCTATGGCTTGTGCAAGTGAAATTAAAATCTAGTTGAACTGTATGTTTCGTACACAAATATATTTCCTTTGATCCCGACCTTCAATAATACCCTAAGCCAGGCATATATGCATTTTTAACTATGGGCTTACTAAGCCCTAATTGTAATCGGAAATGCATATATGTGTGAGAATCATATGGTTATAACCCAAAATCTGAACCTCTTTCTGAATGAAATATACCTGCTTATTTTTCACCCTGCTCGGTTTCCTTTGTTCTTAGTGGGGAATATATTCAATATTCTCCTCTAATCAATTTCCGTTTAATAACCCCCTCTAATATTCACCTGCAATTAATAATCCCCTCTAATATTCATCTGCAATGTCTTTGCAGCACAAAAAATGAGAAAAAACAACATCGCGAAGGCAAAATGGCATTAAGAATTATTTCTGTTCTGACTCATTAAGGCGACCTCGCAGTGTGAAAAATAAGTACGTTATTTTGAGGCACCTCGGGGATATGTGTTTATTCACCTCGGCGCTGCGCGCCTCGGTGAATAAATCACATATCCCCTCGTTGCCTCAAAATAACCTATACATATTAAGTACTGGCTGACAGTTAAATATATTAAATATTCTATACAGAAAATGGTCAAATGATATGGCTTACTCATTGCCACAAATCTATTTAGGTATGAGAAATTTATGTTTTACCCATGAAAGCACATTGCACTCTGGATTTCCCTATTTTGTTATTCAATTCTGTCTAATGGCAGATGATCTTACTTGTTTGATCTTACTTTAACTCATTAAGTGCCTGCACTTCTCCCCTTGACGAGTAAAATCATCTGGCGTTAGACAGAGTAAAACAATCTGGCTATAGACAGAGAAAAATAATAAAGTATAGTGTGCAATGCAACTCAATGGTTTAATGGGCAGATAGGCCAGTTAATTAACCCCATTGACATGGAGTTATTTACATCAGATAAACATTGCATTACCAGGGTATAACAGAATGTATGACAACATGGGCAAAACCATAGACTGATAATTGTCAGGTAATTGCAAAAAGTATCAGCCTGTGGTCAACAAATGCTTTTGGCATATATTATGTTACACAAACACAGTCACAAAAAGTAAAAAATATCATGATTAACCCAGGATTGCTATCCTGCAATCATTTTAATATTATATGGCTTACCGGTTTGTCGCAAGCGCTTCTTAAACTTGCTATGGAATTTAACCGAGAACAATATTTATACCCTCTAATATGTCTGCAGTCTGCACAACCATTAGGCACTATAAAATTAGTTCAACCATCCAGTTATGAAATGCAAATATATTTAAAAATATATATAAAAATTCTATGATATAATTTTGGCAAATTATAGTCTTTAGTCTTTGTTCATAAGGGCTTGAAGTCGTAAGTCCAAACAGAAATCAGCCTTGTCATAGCGCTGAACATAAAATGTTAAAGTTAGCTTTTCTTGCTTCATGTTGTAATCAAATATTACGGGTGTTGATTTCCCAACAACAACAGATGCTCTTCCAGAGTATTGCAATATAGTGCGACTGTTCACTCTCACCTTGTCGAGTAGCCTTTTCTTTATAAAATAATTCTGGCCCCCAAATCTCACAGGCGAGAAAACTTTTGAAGCGGCTTCGAAAGACTCAATATTTACAGCCAGCGTTGTCTTGCTGCTTTTCATTGAGCCGCCATAGCCAACTGCAACATTACACAAGTGTTGAAACATTGTGTAAGGCACAAAGAGCTTAACAGGCGGCATAAGACCAGTATTCCTTGATCTCCCAAGCTTTGCGTACATAGCTTTCCACAACTCACGAAAATAACTATCAATAAGCGGCCCAGTCAGCTCCAACTTGTTCGAAGCTCGCTCCTCAAGGATGGCATCTACCACGCATACCATAATTTGGTTTAGTTTTGCACTTCCAAACTGCATCTATCCAAAGACGCTCCACTGAAAATTTCATAGCTACAGACGAACGATTCCAAAATCAATCAGATCTTTCGGTATCATCACCAGATGATCAGAGTTGAAGGCAAGAAAGTGCAGCTAAAAGTTGCTCAAAGACCGCCATATTTTAAATAATTTGCGAGGGAAATTCTAGTCTAATGGGGAATACCGCATGAATATCTGAGCCCGTGCTTCCGGGAGAAAACTACTTAGCAACTGACCACCGTGATTATTATCTGCGAACTGTTGCTCAGACAATTGTATACCGGGTGTCCCAAAAAAAAGTACTCCGGTTTGATTCGTAATAACTTCGAAACTAGTAAAGCTTTTAAAGAGAAATAACTTGCATCAAATAGAGGAAGCCCTAACTTAGATTTTGATATATTACACTTGTATTTCACTTAAAAATTCGCGGAGATATTAATGTTTAAAATCGGGAGCATATTTCTGGATGTGTATGAAATATGCAAAAAACGGGGTATCAAATATTAATCAAGATTTGCCCGACTGAAACATGCACTATTACCAGTAAATAAATGACACTTGACAAATTGTTTATTATGAAACAAAGTATTTGTTATCTACAAAATACAAGGAAGATTTATTCGTCCGAAATCCGCGTGTGTTTCTATAGCACGAGTACGTTTCCTTATTTCATAAGACCACTGACTGCATCGCGAAGGATCGTCATGGATCGTTCGTGTTCTGAATTAGGGGATGCTGCTGTCACAATGGAATTGTGAAGCTCTTCTAACTTTTGCAACGTTCTGAAATCTTGTTAAGAACACTCAATCTTTTTTGCTTTTTCTTAATCTTGGCAAGTTCAGAATAAACTAAGAATGAAACACAATCAAACCATACAACTCCATAAGACATAACAAGCAACTCCCCAGAGACATCCAACATTTTTGGAACAAAACATAACAAAATAGTAGCGTTGATACTGTGATGTGTATTTGCAAAATGCAGTATTATTTCCTTCATTAAAAAATAATATTCATCCTGCTCTAATCGAGAAATATTCAACTCTGTTTTCAACCCATGAAAAGCATAAAAAATATAGGCTATTTAAGAAAAATTTAAGCGCCTGCCTTGAATGGTCTTTCATGTACCTTTAAATTTGTATTAAAGACCTATTAAATACTTTACGTTTATATTTCGTAATATAATACGAACATTTATATTTCAGGAAACAATGAGCTTAGATGTAAGATGTCTAAATCTACACCATATTTTTATACAATCCCTGACGACAATTCGCTGAAATACAAGTTAGCCTGATATGTCATTAAACAAACAAACGCTGGAGTTAATATTTGATATGCCGATTTTCGCTAATTTTAGACACATCCCAAAATATGCTCCCGATTTTGAACATTAATATCTCCGTGAATTTTTAAGTAAAATACAACTATAATATATCAAAATCTAAGTTAGTCCTTCCTCTATTTAATGCAAGTTATTTCTGTTTGATAGCTTTACTTGTTTAGAAGTTATTATAAATCAAACCGGAGTACTTTTTTTTGGGACACCCGGTATACAATAAAATATGGTGAACTCTCACCCAAATATTTTGATTCTTGTCCGCAAACTCTCGCCCAGACAATTATATACAATGAAAACATCGTGAATTATCACCCAAACGTTTTGATTCTTGTCCGTGAACTCTCGCTCAGACAATTGTATAAAATAAAACTTGGTGAACTCTCACCCCAATATTTTGATTCTTGTCCGCAAACTCTCGCCCAGACAATTGTATACAATAAACATGGTGAACGCTCACCCAAATATATTGATTCTTGTCCGCGAACTCGCGCTCAGACAATTGTATACAATGAAAACTTGGTGAATTATCACCCAAACATTTTGATTCTTGTCCGCGAACTCTCACTCAGACAATTGTGTACAATAAAACTTGGTGAACTCTCACCCAAATATTTGGATTTCTTGTCCGCGAACTCTCGCTCAGACAATTATATACAATGAAAACTTGGTGAATTATCACCCAAACGTTTCGATTCTTGTCCGCGAACTCTCACTCAGACAATTGTGTACAATAAAACTTGGTGAACTCTCACCCAAATATTTTGATTCTTGTCTGCGAACTCTTGCTCAGACTATTGTGTACAATAAAACTTGGTGAACTCACACCCAAATATTTTAATGCCTGTCCGCGAACTCTCGCTCAGACTAGACTTGAACTCTCAGCCAGATATTGGAGTTGATTTTTGTCCGCTCAGGCAATCGTATACTGCAGAATTGAGGCGAAATTTCACCCAAATATACACATGGTGAGTTCTCAAATAGACACATACACAAATAGACAGGATATAAATTGAGAATATCGTCGGAGCTGTATAGTGTAGAAAATACATATCGCTATGTCAAGGTTGATGATAAGAAAGCATGACATTTCATATATCAGTATATATTTTTACCTCAAGTTCGCCAGTGGGATTGTCAGCTCGGGGTGGCTCAAGCGGTGGTGCTTGCTGTTCTTGTTGAACAGGTTCTTGTACTGGAGCTTGTGCTGGAGCTTCATTAGCGGGTTCAGGCTGTTCGTTAAGATACTGCACCACAGGGTGAGGATTTTCGTCAGCCATGACAATGTAATAAAACTGACTTTTGAAGACGATAGTTGCGTGGGTCGGACAACGGAACTAAGCAGCTAGACGTTCTCCGGACACAGCCGCGGCTTTAAACTAAGCGAGAAGAGAGTGTTATCTCGCCAGAAACTGCATTTTATACCTATTCCACATGTGATCGAGCCATTCATTACTATTTATTAATCCTAGTTTGTTTATTGTTCCATATTCTATCTTTGCATATCATTAAGAGTGCTATGAATAGTTCTTTATAAAACTAAACTGCCTTTAATTTCAATGGCTTTATCGATAAACTTTGAGTTTGCAATGAAACCTTTGCCTTTCTTTCTGAGAATGCGTTTGAAATTTACAAAATCTTGCAAAAATGCAAGCAAAAATGAAATATATTTGCAAGAAATTTATCAATCATCAAATCAAGAAATGTTTGCTATTTTGCTGTCGTCATGCAGTCGTTATAATGCAAACTTTAAATTGGACCAATCAGTGTCTGCTATTCATGACAGTCCGCCATATTTTTGAGATCAGCGAGGATGACCACACACCCAACACTCGAACACTGTTGGTGACCCATGCCCACAATCATTGATGAACTTTAGACTTAGGCTAATGCTTTCGTTTCCCTGGGTGTAAATAGCCAGGGGGAATTATTACCCTCGCACAGTGCCTCGAGCCGTCGGCTCAGGGATTAAAATAATTTTTATCGTAGATATGAGTAACTGTGATAACATTTGAGTCTTCTGGAAATGTTTGAAAACCTTGCTTTTTATTATAACGTTTAACCTTCTATAGCCTAAGACCACATATTTTATCATTCTATAGCCTCGGACCACATATTTTATCATTCACTGAAAAGCCCCAATTCGGGGAGTGTTCAATAAATTATTGTATTGTATTATACTCTAGATATGCTCACTAGTCTACTTCAGCATCAGTTATTATGTTTTATAATATAAGTGAGATATAACAGACAATTTGATTGACTAATGCATGTTACGCTCTCAGTTTTTGAAATACAAAATTTAGCAGAAAAAACCAACAAAATAGGTTAAAAACTAAAATGCATGAGCCAGCCTGCGAAAGCAAACACACTGAAGAAGGCGAAGAAAGATTTGCAGCTATTTCGGACACTGAGCTAAATTTTCTACTCGAAAGTCATTCAAAGGTGACAAAAACTGCCACGAACTGGGCTGTTTCTACATTTATATCTCATTTGTGTCGGTTTTCTTTGATCGTCTGAGGTTTATAACTAGCTAATATACCTCGAATAAATAATTACATTGAACTTTTCGACAAAACGCGAGAATTTTTCATAAATTTTTTTTGAAAATGACAAAATATGTTAGAAAACCTCCACAAATGAGATACAAGTTAGTTATAAACCTCGAAAGTCGGTTTATAACTCTAACTTAAAGGTACGTAAATTTTATACTTGTGCGTTCAAATACTTGCGATACAGAGAAAGCTATATTAACGAACTAAATTTGTAGTTAATATACAAGTAAAAATCATCAGCTTCACTTTGGCATTTGTCATTATAATAGTGATCGAAGTTTTACAAAGTCGACAATATAATACAAAGCTACACGAAATATGTCATTTTTTATGAATTTCATGACTAAAAAAACCCAGCAACATAATTGTTTGAAACAGTACCTTTCAATTAAAAATGCCTAATATTTTTAGATTGGTGCTACACAAAAAACATAATACCTGAACTGAAAAAAATGACAACAAGACAGCTTCTACGCTGAAGCCAGGACGAAAGACAAGCCAGGACAAAAGACAAGCGAGACTACAGCAAGTCAGCATTGAACACATTCAGACATGGTATTGAAAGATATCTAAATAATCCACCACTGAACAGAGAGATTATAGAATTGCCTCTAACTCCTTGTTTACCCAGTCCAACCAGATGCTCTCGTGCAAGCAGCATTTTCGACCCCATCAATCCTTTGTCACTTCATCATAGTGTGTGGTTTCACATTCTCATGTATCGGTGTAGACGGAGTCGAGAAGGACAACGTAATCGCACTGTGAACAAGTTTCACATTTGAAGTTGATAGCTCTTGTCAACGCTATGTGAGGATGATGTGATGTCCTTGATTAACTGACATGCCCAGCATGGAGAAAGAAGCAAGAATGTTCAAAACTGATCAGCCAGTTGATGGGTATAAAGCTTTGGCTCTTTATCTTGAGAAAGTCAACCCAAACTGTCTTGCTCTTTTCCAGTATCCTGCACGAAAATGGCAATCAACAAACCCGGTTTGGTTCAAAAATCGACCACTCAGAGTCAACAAATTGGGCAAAATGATGACTGAAAGTAGCCAAGTTGCCGGTCTGTCAAAGAATTATACAAATCATAGTGTCACACAACAGAACACTGTCTTAAAGTTCTCTCAAACCCCTTTTATTATTATTATTATTATTATTATTATTATTATTAAAGTCTTTATTGTCTAGAGTCACAACAGACGTGCAACTTTACAAATGTGAAATTCCTATTTATTACAGTTAAAAAATTGATCTATCCTAATTAATTATATGAAAGTTAAAAATAGTTAAAAAGACATCTATTTATGAAGGATCGTTTAAATTGTTCCATTTTTTAATTTGAGGTAAAATAAAGTTATGTTCCCTTTGTCTAAAAATCCTTTGTTTACACACAGGAAGCAATTCATGCAGGGCATATTCTGGATTCGATACGATTTTACTTTCCTCGATCACTTCAGATATCTTTATACTCTTTGTCGTATATCCATAACGATAAGCCCGCCGGAAAAACTTGTCTATACGATCCAAATATTTTTTTGGAGTGCAGAGCCCCACACTTCAATGCAATAGTAAAAGAGTGACATGATTAGCGATTCAAATAATTTGCTTAGCTGATCTGCAGAGTAACCATAGCATCTACACACTCTCAATATGTACATACGCCCACTAGCCTTCGACAGAAGATCATCGATATGAAGATCCCAGCAACATAGATTTTCCTGAAATGTGACACCTAATAATTTCAACCAACTCTTTTGTTCAATGCCTACAATCTGTGCTGGTAACGGTTTCATAGACCCACCGTGCACAACCATTTCCCACATTTTAGAAAGATTTAATGTCATTTGATTTGCTTCTGACCAATTCTGAATGCTTTCCACCTCGGCCTCAGCAGAATCCGATCCTGATTTTACTGGAGCACTTGTCGTTATGTCGTCAGCAAATTTAACCAATAGGTTGTTTTGCGCATCCATGGGTTTTATATCATTGACCATCAACGAAAATAGAAAGGGACCCAAAACCGTACCCTGTGGTATGCTTTGTTAATATCAACATAAACTGTTTCTATGCCATCAACAACAACTCTTTGTTTTCTGTTGGCCAGAAAACTAATAATCCAGTTTTAGACGGCCGGCCAACTTGACAAAATTCGCTTCAAAAAACCTTCATTTGGCATTTTGTGTTACAAGCAAACAAAACATATAGACATATTGTTTAGACACTTACCTAACTTATTAGGCCTGTTGGCACGAAAGCTTTTGCCTTTGAAGCTCAAATTTTTACGATTTCTGCACCTCTCGAAAGCGCGTAAACTACACAGGAAAAATGGCGGGAAATGATCATTGGGCTTTCCCCAGCTCCCGAAATAACCAATCAGCGCTTGCCTTTAACTTGCGAGTGTTCCCTTGTTGCCTTGACAACGACAAACTCGAAAGAACTTTGGTCTTTTTTTTCACTGTTTTCAACACGAAATACACTGTAAAAAGCGAATTTGTATATAAAAAACCCCAGAAAAGCAAAGACATCAAAGAATACACAGTAAAGTTTGTATATATGTTTTTTCTACTTATTTTAATAATGTAGTTCATAACATTTACAGTTGTCGCTTCAAGTAGTTTATGTGTTCTTTCCAACAACATTAAGCAATCTTCTAATCAAGTCGCCAATAGAAGTTTTCCTTCGGATATATTTTTTTATGCAGCAAAAATGAGTTATGAGTCTAGCTCAAAACGACCTTTATATCCGAAAATAGATCCAATAACTGTCCTTAAAAAGGTTAAGAGAGATTCAGAGATTTCCAAGTGTTTCTTTTGCGAGGGCAGTGAGACTGCAGTAGGCAGTGGCTTGAGTAGTGCAACAGAGGAAGGGAAAAGCAAGGTTGTTGAGGTTGCCCTAAAAAGAAAATCTCTGAACGATACAAGTTCCCTAGGTGTTATTGAAAGGATACTTGCTACCATTGGTACCGGTGAAAATATAAATTTAGATGATTTAAAATGGCATCGTTCTTGTTA